>JAJOOR010020440.1:0-25574 GCA_036250505.1 Solanum acaule | reverse complement strand
AGTAGTGCGTTCGTTCTGAATGGTCAAAAGAAAGGCGAGGGTAAGAAAGGGTACCTGACTCGATGAAAATATGTGGATATCTTTCATGCGTATCAGCCTCAGTCTCTCAAGTGGACTTTTCAACCGACCGATTCTTCCACTGGACCTTGATAGATGTAATCTCATTTGACCTCAACTAGCGGACCTCTCTATCTAGAATAGCTACACACTCCTCCTCATAAGACAGATTCTCATCAAGCAGGACCGAATCCCAGCAAATAATATAATTTGTATTACCATGATATTTCTTCAATATAGACACATGAAATATCAGGTGTACTCCGAAAAATTCTGGAGGCAAAGTCAACTCATAGGCTGCCTCTCTCACACGTTTAAGAACTTCAAATTACTCAATATACCTCGGACTAAGCTTACCTCACTTACCAAATCCCATCACACTCTTCAAGGGTGAAACCTTCAGCAACACTTGTTCTCCCTCCATAAACTCCAAGTCCCTGAACTTCCAGTCTGCATACTCTTTCTGCCTGCTCGCATCTGCTAGAAACTTCACTTGAATGAATTTCACCTTATCTAACGATTCCTCCAAATGATCAGTACTCCAAGGTCTCACCTAAAATACATCAAACCAACCAATGAAAAACCTACATTTCCTTTCATACAATGCCTCAAATGGAACCATATCAATACTTGAGTGATAGCTATTCTTGTACGAAAACTCTGCCAAGGGTAAGAAATGATCTCAATGACCACTAAAATCTATCACGCACGCATGAAGCATATCTTCCAACACTTGAATTGTCCGCTCAGACTGTCCATCGGTCTGAGGGTGAAATGTGGTACTAAGATCCAATCTAGTACCTAACTCAGCCTACAAGGTCCTATAAAAGTTAGAAGTAAATTGCGTACCTCTATCTAATATGATGGAAATCGAAACTCCGTGCAATCGAACAATCATGCGGATATAGAGTTTTAACCTTCCATGGAAAATATTTCCATTCATACCAAACACACTCTAAATATGTAGTTTTAGAGGCAATTAACACTTTTTGTAAATGTCCCTAAAATCTATAGCAATATTAGATCTAATGACAACCAACTATTACCGATAAAAACTTTAATTTTTCTTTCTTATAATGGTTGAAGATAGAAATTGCAAATTTTTAACGCAGCCGCACAGGAGTACTAACATATGTGAAATCATCTTCTTCTTTTTTTAAGAAAAAAAAATAGCAACGAGTCATAGTAACAAATTTCCCATGAAAATTTTACCGCTAAATATGTATTATCAGAGGTAATTAATTTTTTTAAAAATATTTTTAAAGTCTATAACGATATATATTAGATCCAATAATGACAATTAGCTTATGTTGATAGAGATTCTAATACTCTTTGTTAATGTATATATTATTGTCGTTAAAAACTGCTATTGTGATAGTGACATCAAAAAGTCTTTTCTAATGTCCCATGCGATAACCATACTGACTTGACTTCCACTTTAATTATTGAATTAATTTCCAATGTTATTACGTGAACATAAGACTATACTTTAATGTCAAAAACTATATTCTTTAAAAAGGATTTACATCAAATTATTCTAATTTATCATGATTATAAGTTACCTACCGAATGAAAATAATCATGCATTAATCAACTATCATTTAGTTATAAGAATTATGTGAAGATATGTATCATTTATTTAAAACAATTTAAACATCGGGCACAAGTGAATTGTATAAACATTTTATTTTAGTATTTGCTTACTTTTTCTTATCAAAGGATATTTTGTATAATTATAAAAATATTCGATATTCATTGGTTCTATTAATCTAAATAGTGTGATTTGATCAATTTTGATCGATTTGACCTAAAAAAACAAGAAGTTAAGATCCGGGAGAAATAATATCAACCAATTAACATCCCTCCGAAGCATTCGTTATGGTCATCTCATACCTCTTTTTTCTTTTCGTATGATTTTCACATAACTCAATCAAATCATATCGTCATAAGCTTTATTACAAGAAACACCCTTCCTACCAATTATTTTTGTTTTATAAAAAAAGGGTTTTGAAGTCTATCATCAAGTTAATATGTAAGGTCCAAGTAACTAAAGATTGTGACATTTTAAAGACATACAAAATTGTGGAATTACGTATTGAAGCAGCAATAGTCTTGAGCACGTGTTCCACCTCATTCCACGTTTATTGACTTTTGGGATTTTGACTCATTTCTCTAATTTGGATCTAATTTATTTATTTTTTGTTGTTGGTTTTCACTTTTCAAGATATATTTTTATTTAAATTTAAATTTGCTGAATAAATAACATATTTTAGACTTTATTTTAGATGACATTATGTAATATCTTAGAAGAGTTAACGTCTTTAATTAAAACTAATGGGCATCAAATGTTATTATATTAGGAAAGTGCACCTACAAAGCAATAACCATTTTAATTTACTTCTCTATGTTCCCTCAATTTTTCCATCATTTTGCTTCATCATGATTTACTTCCTATATTCTATCTTTTAATTTTCCTAGACTAGGTGAGTAGAAGAAAAGTCAAATTTTTCATTCAAAATTTTTGAATGAACCCCTCGATCCTATTTAGCTTCGTCCTGGTCGCAAGATTCTATATCAACTACATATTCTTGGATGTATTATGTTGAATGTATAATCAACTCATACCAAGACCTTGAAGATATTGCAGATCACTATATATATGTCTTTGTTAAATTTAAAATCAATACTAGCAAATGTCACGATCTTGATGCACTTCAACTTCTTCAATAGAGAGATTGAGACCATTTAGATCACTTGTCCATCACTTTTAAAATAAATACTACTTAGATATTAAATATATGATAGTAAAGAAATTTTTGGAATTCAGTGATTTTAAGTTGAAAATATATCAAATGTATTAAAATATTTATTTATCTTATGGTCGTAAATATATCATGTTGTAAATTGAAATTAAGAGTTGTTAGAAAGGAAAAAAGACATTCTTTTTTAAACTAACTAAAAAGAAAAGAAGGTTAGATTGATCACATTACTCTATTTTTTGAAGAAAAAGAAACTTTTGATAACAAACATTTTTTTCCAAAATTAGTAAAGTGTGAAAATTTGATCAAATAGGCTATTCAAATTTAGAGTGTTTGAGATTAGTATTTCGCTCTGTTTATCATCTTGTAATTTTTATGTGTTTACTTCTTTATACTTGAAACCTCTTCATAGAAATTTTAGCTCCAGCACCGCTCGAAAGAAATTAAATACTCTCCAAGCACTTGCTTGAGACATTTCATTTTCAAGTGAACTGGCATTGAAATTTTCCACTTGGCCATAGCATATGTCAATCTAGTAGTACTATTTTATACCAAACATTGGCCCAGGTTTATTTATTTTTTCTGAATTTTAACTTGAAAGATTATTTTGATGCATAATTAAGGATTAGATGGACCTTCATTATCCATTAAATTAGCCATTTTTAAAAGAGTTATAGACTTGAGGTCTAGAACTGGATTAATAATTAAGTCAAGAGAGATAGAGGTGAAAATCTTGAAAAATTAAAGATATATGTATTTATCTATCCATCTCTCTCAAGTCCTCCCTTATCCAATGCAAAAACATATATATATATATATATATATATATATATATATGTTTATGATATAGTTCAAAAAAGAGCCGTCTCATTTCCCTTTTTTATTTCTAATTCATTCACTTCAAGGTTGATATTCTGAACACTATATAATATAATTAATTTTCAACCAACACTCAAAGCCTTATGGATATGGAAATTTCATCCCTTCAATTCCCAAATTATGATTTCTTGCTAGACGAATTTCTAATATGCGAATTTGATTCCGAGTTGAATGATCATGATCATCATATACCAAGAAGTTTGTCATCCTCAGAGACTACTAATTTCTTGAAAGGAAGTAACTACAATAAGGTGACATCATATTCCATCAAAAGAAAAGACGCAGATTATAAAAAAGAAAAAAATGAAGAAAAGCATTACATAGGAGTTAGAAAAAGGCCATGGGGTAAATATGCGGCGGAAATAAGGGATTCAACAAGAAAGGGAATTAGGGTATGGCTAGGGACATTTGATACTGCTGAAGAAGCTGCTTTAGTTTATGATCAAGCTGCATTTTCAATGCGCGGTCCTTTAGCACTTCTCAACTTTTCAACGAAAAAAGTCCAAGAATCACTAGAAAATATTAATTTATTTATCGAAGATGGCTCGTCTCCAGCAGCTGCTTTAAAGGAAAGATATAAAATGAGAATGAAAAATGTGAAGAGGAGAAATAGGAAGAAGAAGATGAAGAAAACAGTTTTGGTTTTTGAAGACTTGGGTGCTGACTTGTTAGAAGAACTTTTATTAAATTCAACAACATATTCAGAGTGATTTCAGAATTAGTAAGGTTTGCAAAATATAGAATGTACATAAATCTTATTTTTATTTTCCTTTATGATTTCATAAGTGAGGTTTGTAATTGATAAAATATACATAGATTTTATTCTTATCTTACTAAACAAAACAAATTATTTCCCATAGACTATATGAAATAATGCTTACAATTTAGTAAATTTGCTCCCCCACCCCTCCCATTTTTTTGTGGTGTAAAACATAAAATTCACTAAAGCTTCCAGAAAGCTGGCTGTCTTCATCACCGAAAGCAACATTATTGGAGGCCACATTTGGGAGAAGCTAATTAGATATTGACATATATTAGTGAGTGATGGGGATGTGAGAGGTAGCTCACTAGGGAGTCCGGAGCCTAAAGGGCAAAGAAAATTGTCAAAAATTCCAAAAGGGCACATCACTTTTTATTCTAACCAAAAGGGCAAAATAGCTGCGTCAGCACGATTTCGTCTAAAAAAAAATTTTAATTAAAAATCGCTGCCACAGCAGTGATTTTGTAAAAGAAAAAAAAAATTATTAAAAATCGCTGCTTTTTCTTTAAAAAAACTAAAACGGCACATCAAAAAAAAAAAATAACCAAAAGGGCTTCTGACAAAACAAAAATAAAAATCGCTGCTATAGCAGCGAATTTGGTTAAGAATTTAAAAAAAAAAGTTTTTTTTTGAATTTAATATTCTTTTATTATTATTTATGATATATAATTCAATTTTCCTCATGCTTCAACAATTTTATTGAGTATACTGTCGTCTTGTTTATCATTTTTATATTATTAATAAATAATAATAGGCATGAAAATAATAGCACTCGGCATGAAAAACGCTGCCCCTGCAACGATGTGTAAGGAAAAAGAAAATTCTGACTTAAAATCGCTGCCACAGCAAAAAAAAATTCTTTTTTTTTTACAATGGCAGCGATTTTTAATAATAAAAATAAAAAAAATTAACAAAATCGCTAACAAAATTGCTGCTGTGACAGCGATTTTTAATTAAAAAAAAGTAAAAAAAAATTTTAGACGAAATCGCTGCTGATGCAGCGATTTTGCCCTTTTGGTTAGAAAAAAAAGTGATGTGCCCTTTTGGAATTTTTGACAATTTTTTTTGCCCTTTAGGCTCCGGACTCGCTCACTAGGGCACATATCGATCGGTTCAGTTCGACTTATCGATTATCAATTTTTAAACATGTTAAATTATTATAGAACCATTAATATATTGACTTATTGATTGTTATTTTATAGGTTATTGATCGTTATCAGTTCACTTATCGGTTTAACCGTTAAGATTTGACACAAGAAAATCATTGAAAATCAGTTAGAAACAAGATGACGAACCGAATGATGAACCATGCACATGAGTTGACAGATAACATCTTACTTAAAAGCAAACATTGTCACATTATAGAATAACAAAAAGTTTGAGATAGACAGAAATAAAAGTATGAAACGAAACTCTAAGTCAAGGAATTTATATACCAAATGGTCTGAATATAATTATTTAATTTACTATCGGATTATCGATTAATCCGTTAAGGAAAAAACGTCAAGTTGTTACGAACCGAAAACCTAATAATAAAAAAATCAATATTGTTATCAAAACTGCTAAATCAATAACCCATTAACGATAAATCAATATTTTTTTTCGATTCATTTATTGATTTTTGTTCGATTTTGAACCGCACTAATGCAACAACCCAATCATATAGTAGCAGGAAGAATTGCTGGTAATATTTTTGGGTAGCTTTATATATATAAATTAATTTATAATAAATATAATTATATTTTTTTTTACATAAAAAATAGTCAAAAGTCAGAAAATATACGTTAGCTATACACTGACTATACATTATGATACACTCAAAAAACTGATTATAATTTACCTATACATGAGTTATACACTCACTATACATTGTGATACACTCAAAAAGTTGAATATAGCTTAATTATACATGAAATACACACTGACTATACATGAAGTATACACTGATTATTCAATCCTAACCAACTCAAAATCATATCTAAGCAATCCCTAATGTCATAAATGAAATCCTCTTGATGTTTCAAGTCTTTTGATATATAATTTCCTTAAAACGATTCACGTTAATTTAGCATATTAAATTTTAAAGAAGAAGAAGGAAGACGCAGAAGAAAGACGAAAAAGAAAGATTGCATTGGCCATTTTTTAGAGGGAAAAAAAATATTCTGCACCAACAAAAGTTTGATTATAATTTTGAAAACTCATTCAAACTCTGCATACACAGATCACGACTCTTTCTGGTGAGTACACCATAGGAAGCATCAAGTTAACTATGCGCTCACATTTTGAATAATTTACTCTCAATATTTTCCAACAAGAATAGCTTAGGTTAAGAGGAAATGTTTGGAAAAATTACATAAATACATATCTTATTTTATTATAATTTCTAAAATTTCTTCTTATTTAAAAAGTTACAAAAATCCCTTTCGGATACATTTCTATCCTCTCTCGAATACATCCCTATACCCTCTCGAATACAACTTTATCCTCTCTTGGATACATCCCTATCCCCTCTCAGATTCATCCCTCCCATTAAGTAATGTATCATTCGCAATTTGTGAGCTATGTGGCGACAAGTTTAATTCCCTGATGTTGTCACGCCCCAAACTCAAGGGGTGCAACTGGCTCCTAATGTCAGAACTCAAGCCCGGCCGATCCTGCTGAACCATTTGCTACTAGCGCATGGCAGCTACATGCAATCAAGAAAACAAACAAGTATATCTCGGCTTAAAATTAAGCCCTCGGCCAGCAAGGCTCCTGTCAACAGATATATAAAAAAAAATAGCTACTCCCAAGAGTTCATGTAAAGAAATAGCCAACTAGCACATAAGTCCTGATTGGGTCGTCGAGGCCACCATGATCTCTATACCGAGACTGAAAGCAGGTATATATATCAAGACAATACACCAAACAACTAACAAGCTTCAGAAAGCCAACAAACTAGGCCAGCATGGCCATAATGTAACTATATACCCCCCACACTAGTCTGCAAGCCTCTAAGAGTAGCAAAGATTGGCGGGACAGGGCCCCAGCCTACCCATAAAAATATATACAGCAAAAGCTAACAAACCTCCCAACTCTGGTAGCTCCGGAGGAAAGGGGCTAGCCAACCAGATAGAAGTCAATCCTTCTGCTGAGGAGATCTACTGGGTCGTCTATCGAGACCTGCATGCATGAATGCAGCGCCCCAGGCAATGGGGCATCAGTACGAAATAATGTACAGAGTATGAAAGACAATAGACTATGAGCAGGTATCCTAATATACTGGAGTAATCCAATAAATAAATAAGGGATAAGATAAGTGTACTGACCTGCTCCTAAATCTAAACTTATCAAAAATAATAAAACAACAACTTAACCAAGCCCCCATAAGCTCGGCAGGTACAAACAATACACAAGACCATCTACCCAGGCCCTCATAAGCCTAGAAGGTGCCAATCAGTCTATATACCCCTATCAGTAGTACCCTAGCCCCGTAGGCAGTCACATAGCCCTCTTAGGCATTAATATAGCCCCGTAGGCAACACATAGCTTTCTTAGACATCAACATAGCTTATAGACAACTCATAGCCCTCTTGGGCAACAACATGGCCTTGTAAGTAGCACATAGCCTTCTTAGGCATCAATATAGCCATGTAGGCAACCCATAGCCCTCTTAGGAAACCACATGGCCCTGTAGGCAGCACATAGCCTTCTTAGGCATCAATACATCCCTGTAGGTAACTCATATCCCTTCTAGGCACCAATATAGCCCCGTAGGCAACTCATAGCCCTGCTAGGTAGCCATAAAGCCCCGTAGGCAGAACATAGCCCTTCTAGGCAGAGATCAGATTCCTGCAACTAACCACAATATCCCCAAGGGCAACAATAACAATCCAATAGGCTAGAAACGAGTAATTTAGCTATAAGCAACCTATGTGGATAGCCTCCAAGTCGTGTCCAACATAGGGAAGCTACTAACTGAATAAGAATCCCGACATGGGAGGATTATATCCACCCGAGCAGCCAACAATCAACAATAATGGCTACAAGTACAACAAGTATAACAACCCAATACATTGCTCTTAAGCTTTAAGGAAACATATCGTAAGAAGGGAATAGCCTTAACATACCTTTTTCGCTGAATTCACGTAGCCTAACGACTTTACTCACAACCCCCTCGATACTACAACAAGGCAAGACCATAATCAACACAAAAGAATAGAAGATACCACGATAATTCGATAAAAGGTATGTATTTCCGTCGCAAATTGTTATTTGCGACTTATCAAAGCTAGAGTCGATGAAAGAAGGATCTTACCTTGATTTTAAGTTTGTAATACACCTCAAAACTTAAAAATATGCCCAAACCCCTGCTGTCCACATACCAAAGTACGATATGCTAGGAAATCGATAAAACAAATTATACCATGTTGACAAGCTCAACACGTAGAACAACTTTTGTTAAGGACTTAAGTCACGAAAATCTGTAACTTGGCTAATCCTAGAAGTGGGTTTTGTGAGTTTTCTGATTCTTCACTAAGAAAAATGAAGAAAAGTCGACAAAGATTATATATATAAAGTTCCACCGATCTAAGGGACCCACCTCACCTGCCTGCTTGCGCAGTCTTGCGAAAACGTGAATATCTCTCCATTCTGAAGTCGTATGAACGAACGGGTTGATGCTTTGGAAACTAGATTGGTAGACCTTCGATTTCATAGGTCATGGGCACCATAAATATTTATAGATTAGGAGAAAACCTTCGAGACATTTGACCCAAATTTCAGACAAATCTTTAAAAAGGAATTTACGGTAACTTTTGCCAACTTTTATTTTGCCACTTACCTAACTTCAAAACTTGAGACACAACCCTTGAACACTTAAAATATCACATAACACATCATTCTTAATCTATTACCCACCCTCCTGGTCTTTCCACGAAGATACGAGTTAATTTAGACGTTTCGAAAAGTCGAGGTGTTACAGATGTATCCGAGATCATATAATTTTAAGAGATTTTTATAATTTGAAAAAGAATAGAAATAAGATGTAATTAGGTCTTAACACTATGAGATTTTTATATAATTTTTACAACGGTTTTATCTTAACAAGGAGCACATAATCAAATGTGGGTTGATTACATAAAGAGTTATTTAAAATAAAATTTACAAAATCATATAAGTTGCAATTGCTAATAATTTACCATATTTAGTTAGTATTTTTAAAAATCATAGTCATAGAAATTATTTTTTTACTTGACAAATAGAAAAAGATACATAAATTGGAAAAAATGAGAAATTATTTATAGTAATAAATAAATTAGAAGTGTAACGTACTCGTAATCAGGGATTTACATCGATCGAAATCATATGTTTTATGTATTATCAATTTTGTTTATTTGTTTTTAGTTTATGAACATGCTAAATCGACAACCAAATCAATAAAATATTTATTATCAATTTTCAATCAATCGATTTTTACCCTTAACAATTCCATTGTTTATTTAATTAACCAGAAAAAATATTCATACAATCATATATACACAATGTTTATAAAATAGAAATAATAGCAAGAATAGAAGTATATCACAAATTTTGACATAAAAATGTTTGTTTAAGGCAGAATTTTGTTTGAATTTCTTCTAAGTATTCATGCTATTAAATGAGGAAATAACATTAATTGTTTGTCCTTTGTCACAATCAAAATTAAAATTAAGAAGAAAGAAGGTAATACTACTTTTTATTGAGAAGAGAAAGGTATCAGAATAGAGAAGCTAGTGTGTGTTGCCAACGACCAAAGTCCAAAAGTAATACTAAAATTTAGGAATACAGAGTTAGTAAGATATTAAAGTCACTACTATATAATTTCAATATAATCTTATTGGATTATTGATTTAACCATTAACCAAAATCATAACATTGAAAATCGAATAGATAACCCAATAAATAAATCGGAAAAGGGTCAAATATATCCATATACTATTGGAAATAGTTTAAATATTCATTCGTTATATTTTCGGCTCCTGGTATACGTTCAGGCTAAATATACCCTTATAACTAACTGAGGTACACGTGGACGACTAGGATTACTCAGTCGAACCTGCTAACCAACTAAGGTCGCGACATGTCACCTCAAAATATAGCAACAAACAGTAAAAAATGTAGCAGAGTTTGAGTGGGTCAATGTTATTGATTAGGTCGAGTTATATTATTGGGGCGGGGCGGATTATATCCTCCGAATAGATCTATTTTAAATTGAATAGTCTTTTTAATCCTAGTCGTCCACTTGTACCTTTGTTAATGTTATTGATAGGTCGAGTTATATTATTGGGGCGGGGTGGGTTATATCCGAATAGATCTATTTTAAATTGAATAGTCTTTTTAATCCTAGTTATAAGGATATATTTAACGCAAAAATATAACGGAAGGATTATATTTAGTCCGAAAGTATAACAAAAATATATTTAAACTCTTTCCAACAGAACAAGAATACATATAACATTTTTCCATAAATATATTTACAAAATTATTAACTCAACAACTATAAATAAATAGTATTTTTTTCGATTCAATATATTAAACCAATTTTTCGCGCACTTCTAACGTAATGCTCAAGAGCCGGAGATCTAATGTTGTCTACTTATTGTGCGGAAGATGCCGTTGCTTAGGCCACAGAAACACAGCATAATTTAAGGCATCAAAATAGTTTAGGATTTAGAGGAATAATAATAAATATATTAGTTTTTCTCCAAACTCTTTTTGATAAAACTATAGTTAAAATTGAAAATAAAAATTATCTCACTTTATTTAGTTTAAATCATATAGTAGTAATAAACCCATATATATTCTATTTAATTCAGTGAACCAACATTCATTAATAAAAATATATTTATTCCCTTATGATTAATGATTGTAATCACATCATTATCAGTCCCGAAATAACTTGTTAACTTACCAAACTAAGTCTTACTATATTAAATAAAATAAATACTTACTAGATGAAGTAGAACTGGAAGGAGAAGAATTTGAAGTATCATAAGGTTATTTCACGGGATATCATGGATCCATTTGAACCATTCAATAATTTATCGAAAACGATGATGAGAATTTTGCACTTCAATAACTGAAAATCAACCGAGAATCTATCTTATTTCAATTCAACATGCACCGGTAGTAGTAAGAACTACCAATTACAGTATAGAGAAGTAAGCCTACAGAGGGAAAAACAAAACGAAACAAAACAAAAATAGTAACGATAGGAGTAATTAGCTAGACTAGATCATCATCGATATGCCTACGATCATCTTCAGATCTAGGAAAGTTGGCCACAATCAGCCACCACAACTGCTTTCGAACACTTACCGGAGCTAGATCCAACGGCCTCCGCTTTCTTAATCACATCTATACCTTCAACCACTTGCCCAAACACAACGTGTTTACCATCAAGCCACTCAGTCTTAGCCGTACAGATGAAAAACTGCGATCCGTTAGTTCCAGGTCCGGCATTAGCCATGGAGAGGATTCCAGGACCGGTATGCTTTTTGACGAAATTCTCGTCTGCGAATTTGGAGCCGTAGATTGATTCACCACCGGTACCGTTTCCGGCAGTGAAATCACCTCCCTGGCACATAAATCCTGGGATCACACGGTGGAAACTTGATCCTTTGTAGTGTAACGGCTTGCCGGTCTTTCCTACGCCTTTCTCTCAGGTACAGAGTGCTCGGAAATTTTCCGCTGTTTTAGGAGTTGCATCGTTGAACAGCTCCATTACTACACGGCCGGCCGCTTGACCTCCGATGGTAAGGTCGAAGAAAACCTTAGGATTTGCCATTTTCTCTCTTCTAGAAACTTCTTTGGATTTTTACACTATGATCACAATCTATTCTTTGCAATTGAGCTAGAAGGAGTTTATATAGGAAAATGCAAAACGGATAATTTGTGAATAGATGATCTTAACCGTTGAATACTAGCAGGTGTCAGCATCTTGGCGGCTGGATTTGAGCATGGTTAGTTGAATATTTTACTAGAGTTAGTTTAAAGGATCACGTGGTATATGCGTTTATGATGCTATTGGACCGATTAAAGGAGGGAACATTCGGCCCATTTGTGGTCCACAAAAGCCCACGTCCAATGGGAACCCACTCAGCCTTTTCTTTTTCGTAAATTTAACTTCTTTTAAGGGTATTATAGGAAAATCAGATTCCTGACGTTGAATTTAGTTATTTATATTCTCTCCGTTTTTATTTGTACGCTGTTCTTACTAAAATACACATTTCTTAATAATTGTCATTTCAAAATATCAATGCATATATGATATTATTCTTTCTATATTTATCTTTGAGAGTTATCAGCCCTTGAAAGTTGAGAGAGTAAAAATATGAAAGGAGAAAAGAGCAGAAAATTTTCTTGTGTATTTCATCACTGTACAATATACATATTTATATGAATACAAAGGGAATCTACTCCTAACAAACTGCACAGCTGTCCTATGCTAATTTGCTGTGAAATAACAAACTTGTATTTACATTTTGAATAAAAGAAAAACTAATATTTACAAGAAAATATCTAGAAAACTTCTGGAAGAGAGGATAGGTGGTTTGTTTAGATCAAAGGGTTAAAATTGTTTATTTTCACTGTACTCTCTTGTTTTTCTTTTGCTTTGTGTCTGAGATGACTTTCTTCCATGGTAGAACTTGAGACTCTATTCTTCTTTGATGGTGTCGTCTCCAGTGGGTCAAGTTTCATTGTTGGTCCAACACCCCCCCTCAAATTGGAGGGGGAGGAACGGACACCCAATTTGCCCAACAACAAATGGTGAGATGAACCAGGAAGGGGTTTAGTGAAAAGATCAGCGATTTGAGATGAGGAAGGGAGAAAAGAGAGTGAAATGAGACCGTTGAGATATTGTTGGCGGACGAAGTGACAATCCAAATCAACATGTTTTGTCCGCTCATGAAAGACTGGGTTTTTGGCTATATGAATCGCGGCTTGGCTGTCGGAATGAAGGGAAATAGGCAAAGAAGGTGGGAAGGAGAGATCTGAAAGAAGACGGGCAAGCCAAGTCAACTCTGCAACAACCCGTCGCATAGATCTGTACTCAGCTTCGGCAGAGGACAGTGAAACAGATGGTTGTTTTTTCGATTTCCAAGAAATAGGACTTCCCCCAAGGCTGATGTAGAAGCCACTCACAGATCGGCGAGAGTCAGGGCAAGCAGCCCAGTCAGAGTCGCAGAAAGCCAGCAAAGTGAAAAAAGAGGAAGAATTCAGAAAAATACCTAAACTTGGATCAGCTAGGAGATAACGAAGAACATGATGTGCAGCTATAAGATGCGCTTGATGAGGTTGTTGCATATAATGGCTGAGATGTTGGACTGAAAATGAGATGTCCGGGCGAGTATGAGTCAAAAAATTCAATTGGCCGATTAACCTACGATAAGGTGTTGCATCTGGTAATGGAGAACCCATAACAGCCTGCAGCCGCTTAGTGGGATCCAAAGGCGAATGGGCAGGCTTGAGACCAAGACAGTGATACTCAGAAAGAAGTTCCAGAAGGAACTTTCGTTGGTTAAGAATCAGACCATGAGGCTCCCTAATAACTTCAATACCCAAAAAATAATGTAAGTCCCCCAAAACTTTGATTTTAAATTCAGAGTCCAAAAACAATTTAAGAGCATCCAATTCTTCCTTGTTGTTGCCTGTAAGCAAAATGTCGTCAACATAGACGGCTAAGATAGAGATAGAGGAGTCATGACATTTATAAAATAGGGAATAGTCATTCAATGAGTGAGTAAAACCCTTGAAATTCAAAGCTGCCGTCAAACGAGCATACCATTGTCTCGATGCTTGTTTCAACCCGTAAAGAGACTTCTTCAATCGACAGACCTGAGTAGGATCAGTGACTTTCAAATCTGCTGGAAATTTCATATAAACTTCCTCATCCAAGTCACCATGAAGAAATGCGTTGTTGACATCTAACTGATATAGGCCCCATCCTTTCTTAATTGCAATAGCAAGCACACATCGAATAGTCGTAATCTTCACAACAGGGCTAAAAGTCTCTGTAAAATCAACACCTTCCTTTTGAATATCTCCTCGAACAACCAAACAAGCCTTAAGACGTTCAACACATCCCGAGGAATTCAATTTAACCTTATAGACCCATTTATTAGGCAAAGCCTTCTTACCAGGAGGTAAAGAGACTACTTCCCAAGTGTCATTGGTGATCAAAGCCTCAAGTTCTTTAGTCATAGCATCCTGCCAACCTGGGTATAAAACAGCTTGGGAAAAAGAGACAGGTTCTTGAATATAGGATAAAGAAGTAATGTAGGCTTGATTGGCGGGAGAGAGTGCAAAAAAGGCAAGAGGGCAGACAGGAGGAGGAGAAGAAAAACACAGGTCAGACATTTTAGAAAGATAAACACTATTGCAGATATAATCCTGAAGATAAGCAGGAGTCTTGACAGATCTAGTAGACCTCCTTAAGACAATAGGATCAGGAAGAGGAAGGGAAGTCGAAAGGGGAGAGATGGAACTAGAGGATAAACGATCAGAATTAATAGGAGTAATAGGAATGGAAGGAGTAATAGGAGGTGGAACAATAGGTGGGGAAATAGAGTCACAAGGGACATGAGTAGCAGGAGTATCAAATGAAAAAATGGGAACAGAAAGTTGAGCTGATGCAAAAGGATATATATCTTCATAGAACTTAACATTTCTGGAGATGAAATATTTCTGAGAATGCAAACTCAATAATTTGTATCCTTTCTTCCCAAAAGGATACCCAAGAAAAACACAAGGTTCGGCTCTAGGTGCTAATTTTGATCTTCCTTGTGAGAGTGTAGAGGCAAAAACAAGACAGCCAAAACATTTCAAATGAGAATAAGTAGGAGGATGTAGGAATAGTCTTTCATATGGTGTTTTGAAGGAGAACAACTTAGTGGGGCATCTATTAATAAGATAGGTTGCAGTCATAAGAGCATCTCCCCAAAATTTGTGTGGAAGATGGGATTGAAAAAGTAAAGCCCTACAAACTTCCAAAAGATGTTTATGTTTCCTTTCGACCACACCATTTTGTTGTGGTGTGGCTACACAAGAGGTTTGATGGATGATTCCTTGAGAAGAGAGAAATTTAGAGTGTTCATAACTGGACCCTAACTCCCAAGCATTATCAGATCTGATTATTTTAACCTTTTTGTTGAACTGTCTGTCTACCATGGCCAGAAAGGACTTGAGTATAGGGAAAGCATTGCTTTTAGTGGTAAGTAAAAATGTCCAGGTACCCCTACTGAAATCGTCAACAATGGTCAAAAAATATTTAAAACCATCATAAGTAGGTGTTTGAAAAGGCCCCTATGTGTCAATATGAATTAATTCAAAAATCTCTTTAGAAGTAATCTGACTGTTAGGAAAAGAAAGTTTGTGTTGCTTTGCTAAAGGGCAAATAGAACAAGGAACAGAGAATTTAGAACAAACTGAAACTGGAATTTCATTAATATGTTGAATATTAGAGAGGGGCATATGCCCTAACCTTACATGCCATAACTTGCTCTTAACATCATTAATGGAAATACAAGATAAACTGGATGTAAAATCCTTGAAGGAATGAAAACTAGAACTAGAATTTGCAGAAGAAACAATTGGAAGACTACTCTTGAGAACATAAAGACCATTCTGACTTTCACCAAGGAGCATTGGGCTCTTCATTGAAGGGCCCTGCATGAAACAATGAGAAGAGGTGAAAAATAATAGGTTAGAAAATTGTTTGCACAATTTGTGGACAGATAAAAGGTTGAAGTGAAAGCTAGGAACAAACAAAACATTGTGAATGATTAAATTAGAGAAAAGTTTGACAGATCCTGAGTGGTTAACCTGAATTTTTTTAGAATTAGGCAAACTAACATAAATAGATTTAGGCAGAGGTTTGAAATCGAAAAAGAAATCCTTGTTATAGCTCATGTGCTCAGTTGCACCTGAATCTATTATCCAATTATTCCTATTGTAAGATTTAGGATCAACATGTAAATTTAAGGAGAAAAAATTGGGACATAGAGTTATACCAGCACAGTTAACAGAAGTTATGGCCTCAGAATTGTTGGTGCCTTGGTCACTGTTTTTCACATGCTGAAGCATTTGCATCACTTGAGCTAGTTGTTCTGCAGAAAGTAGTTTTCCTTGATCTGTAGGCTCTTTATCAAGTAAGAAAGGGTCTCCAGAGAACTCATTTGAGGTTACTGCATGTCCCTAAGCAGAACTCTGAAAAACTTTTTGCCTAGTGAACTTAAAGTTTGGTGGAAAACCATGCAACTTATAGCATTTTTCAACAAGATGTCCTGGTTTCTTACAATATTTACAGAAGAGAGGGGATTTTTTGTTATCATAAGAAACTCTCTGTGCCCTGAAATCAGTAGAAAATGACATTTGTCCAGCATTGGCTTGGTTAGTCACAACAAAAGAGGATGATTCTCCAGGAAATTTTGGGGTATTTTGTACTTCTCTTTGTTTTTCTTCCTGAACCAACAGTGCATAAGCATTTGAAATAGAGGGTAAAGGTGATATCATCAGAATATTACCTCTGGAAGTACAATAAGAGTCATTAAGCCCCATTAGAAATTTGACTAGACGTTCATCTTGCTTGGACTTAATGTTTTTCTCTTTTGCTCCACAGGAACACACACAAGCACAAAGAGTGAAGGAATCCAAAGTATCCAACTCATCCCAGAGTCGTTTGATTTTGGTATAATAAGCAGCAATATCAGATGACCCCTGGACAAGGTCACTGAGATCCTTTTGAAGTTGAAAGAGTCGAGGCCCAGAACTCTGGCCAAACCTGTCTTCCAATTCTGCCCAGATGTCTTTAGCAGTAGAGTAGTACAAAACACTTTCAGAAATATCTCTAGAAAGAGAGTTTAATAACCAGGAAATTACCATATTGTTGGATCTAGACCAAGCTCTATGAAGATCTGTTCCAGCTTCAGGTTCTTTGGTGGATCCATCAACAAAGCCAAATTTGTTCTTTGCAGTCAAGGCTATCCACATTCCTCATTTCCATCCCCCAAAACTTTTGCCATCAAAGACTGTGTTCACCAACAAAGTACCTGGAGAATCTGAAGGAGCTATGAAGAAAGGATGAGTTGGGTTAATTAGCTCAATGTGAGATACATTCACAGCTGAAGGGGGAACTTGAGTCCCAGTAGCTGTTTCAGTATTTCCAGTCATAGTGACTGTGAATTAGAGAAGAAAAGATTATCAGAATATAGATCAGTACTACTGCTCTGATACCATGAGAGAGTAAAAATATGAAAGGAGAAAAGAGTAGAAAATTTTCTTGTGTATTTCATCACTGTACAATATACATATTTATATGAATACAAAGGGAATCTACTCCTAACAAACTGCACAGCTGTCCTATGCTAATTTGCTGTGAAATAACAAACTTGTATTTACATTTTGAATAAAAGAAAAACTAATATTTACAAGAAAATATCTAGAAAACTTTTGGAAGAGAGGACAGGTGGCTTGTTTAGATCAAAGGGTTAAAATTGTTTATTTTCACTGTACTCTCTTGTTTTTCTTTTGCTTTGTGTCTGAGATGACTTTCTTCCATGGTAGAACTTGAGACTCTATTCTTCTTTGATGGTGCCGTCTCCAGTGGGTCAAGTTTCATTGTTGGTCCAACAAAAGTATGTATTTGACGGAAAACTAATTAATTAATTCATTTTTATTGATAATATTAATTAATCAAAATAAATTAATTCATTGTCATTATTGATAGAAAACTTTACTTTTAAGAGAACACTAAATAAGGGCACAACAGTAAACTTACCTAGTTTCTTAAGGAACGTGAAATCTAAAATTGTGACAACTAAACGGGAACCATGGGAGTACTAGTTATCTCATATTTATGTGGCTTGACTTGGTACACCAATTAAGAAACAAATTATTTATATAAATATTTAACCAAACTATCCCTGTTAAATGATGTTTAGTATTAAGTCATGAAAAATGATTTGAAGAAAGAGTATTTAATGTTGAAGGTAAAGCATGAAAAAATATAATTATCTTTTTTTGATATGTCAAAAGTGACAGGTAAAAATAAAAATTTATATTATGAATAGATGACTAGTAAAAGTGAACGGAGGAAATATTCCCTCCGTCCAACAATAGTTGTCCACTATACTATTTTGGAATGTCCAGCAATACTTGTTCACTTTATGAAATCAATGGATTATTTTACACTTATCTCCTAATTTACTCTTATCATTAATTATTGTTATTTCTCTATTACATTTTTCAAGGCATTGTATTTATTATATTCAAAGGGTGATTTAGTAAAATTACCCTTCTATTTATAGTTTCTTAAGAAATGTGCAAAGTCAATAATAGACAAATAGTGTTGGACAGAGAGAGTATTAATTAATTCAAAATTTATATATTTTTAATTTATGTGGAATTGAAAATTGATAAACAAATAATGTATCTTATGTGTAAAATTTTATACAAAATAATGAAAAAGCTACTCTACTAAATATGGCATTATATATGAATAACTTATTTCTATCCCGATGAATTTATAGCCTATATTATAGGAATATAGGACATGTGAATTCATAGTTTTTCCATAAAACTAAAAACTTTATATATATAATTTAAAATTGGTATAATATTATTTTTTGACCTCCAGGCTATAAGAAGATTAAATAATATACTTGGTTGATATTTATTTCGATTGTTAATTTGTTGTAGAAGTATAAAAGAGAAAAAAACTATTAATAAAATAAAATAAAGGGAACAAGAGAAAGCAAGAAAGAACTTAAAAAAAAAGTTTCCATCAATATCAGAAAAAGCCTAACGAAAAAAATAAAATTCATTCATTACCATATACTAGCTTGCTGGGTTTGGGATAGGATTTTAAGTTATAAATTCTTAATTTTAGAAAAGGCAGCTTACTAGGTTTTTTATATATCGCGCACTGTAGGGGCCATTCGAGATGGCGTTCCCAACAGAATTTTATACATACTCAAGGCTCGAATCCAAGACCTCTAACTATTGTATGCACATTGGTGGGCCATGCGGGTGGGAACATCATGCGGGTGGCGTTCCTAACAGAATTTTATACATACCAAGGTTTGAACCCGAGACCTCTAATTAAGGGTGAAGTAGTGACACCACAACCCATATATCGGTCACTTATAGACTGCATGGACATACAACTAGATAAGTAACATATTACCCCAATGTGGGACTTCCCGGCGCAAATCCGGATTTAGTCAGGCTCCAATGTGGGTACCGGACACCGGATGGGAAACCAAAAAAAAAGAGGATAAGTAACATATTTCTAATAATTCACCACTCCATTAACTATGTGAATCCTTCTCTTTTTTCTTTTTTACCCATTTTGCCTTTATCTTTCATGGTTTCACATTCTCAAGCACCATCATCCTTCAATTATACTGTTTCATACTTAGCAAGTTTGACATTGATTTCAACACATATGCAATAGTACATCTGAACTTGTTACTTTCAACTCGAACTACATATGTAAATAGAAGTTTTATTAAACCATTTTTAAAAAACACACACATACATTAAAAGGCACATTAACTAACTTCGAATCTTGAATCCGCCTATATGTCTGTGCATTATTCTTTTAAAGCCCACCTATGGTTTTTTGAAGATTGGAACCTCAGGGAATGGTTTTTTCAAGAGTGGTGGGATTGGAGGTAGAGTTGGCTTAGTGTAGGTTGGAATTGGAGGTAGAGGTGGTTTTTTGATGGCCGGAATTGGAGGTAGAAATGGTTGTTTGTATAAGGGAAATGGTGGAAATTTTGGAAATGGTGGAAACTTGAAGAATGGCCAGAGGAAAGCAGAGGTGCATAAGGTTGTTGAGAATTTTAGATTTTCAACTGGTTTCAATGTCTGTTTTTCATTGTTTTCTGAATTGGTGAATACAATCTTGGAGGCTTCTATGCCATTGTGTGTTGGACATGGTGCAGCTGATGCACTATGGAGTTGTGCAAAACAATCTTCTTTCAATTTCCCATCTTTCACCATCTCTTTAGGAAGTAACACCTCGAATTTTCCGTCTTTGTTAAGTTCTCCCTCTCCTCTTGTTTTGATTGCTCCATTTCCATTCCTGCAGTTGATGGTAACACGAAGCCCTGAAAGAAAGAATCGTTATAGTTAGAGACAGATTCAGAATTTGAAACGATGAATATAAGGTTTTACAAGCCTCAAACTAGTGGTATCACTACACTTGGTTATAACCATTAAATAGAGAGAGTCAGGTGCACAAAGCTCTCTCTATACACAGAGTTCAAGAAAGGTCTAGACTCTAGACCACATTAGGTCTATTGTATGCAACTTTTTTTTTTGCATTTCTGCAAGAGGTTGTTTTGGTTTTAATGATTACGTACCTTGAAAAGCATGAATGGTCTTTATGTTACTCTCTTTGCAATCAGCACATTCCCCAAATCCAACAACCTGAACTGTCTTGTCATCAGCATAGCAGAAGTTCACTGCAAATAATAACAAAGAAACAGAGAAGACTCTGCCAAAAAGGGACTCATGAAGCCCCATTGGGATCACAATGCTAAAAGGCAAATGAGCTCTTTTGCCAAAAATGTGAAGATAAGAAAAAGTTGATGTGTTGAGTATGTTTGATTGAGATGCTAAAGGGTATATATAGTACAAAAAATGGTAACATTTTTTATTAGTTACACTTACAACCAACATATAGTTAAGCACATTCACATGAACTTTTGACTTATGGAATGTTTGAAAGAGGTTTGTAGTTAGCAAAAGTTAAAGAAAAAATTACAAATATGGGTGAGTTGTTAGATCAAAAGTTATTAACTTCATTCAATGAAGTATCATCCAACTACAAACCTCGTCTGTTTTCTATTTCTAGACCTACTTAGCGGTTCTCATTTATGTAAATTTTGCTAAAATTCAGAGTAATTAATTACATGTGAACTTTTGACTACTTTAAGTTGAATTGCCATTTGGAGTGTTCAACAAACACTGTAAAATCAATTGTATTTATAATTTGACATAGTTGGTTTGGTTTGATCTTTTCTCAAATAAAAACTAATCCAAATTGGCATTCTTTCTACTATTGTGCCTGATTTGCTTTTTTTGTGTGTGGAAGTAAATCCTTTGTCTCAATTTAACTATCTTATTTTTCTTTTTTAGTTTGTTTCAAAACCAGTATCTATTTTTATAATTAATAAGTTTATCAATTCCAGCATTTTACATAGCTAGTTTAAAATCATAAAATTTAAAGTACTTCTTACATCTTTAATATAAGATAACAAGATTTAAAAGTCTCTTTATTTCTTAAACTACGTATTCAATTAAACTAAGACACTTAAATTGGAACGGATGGAGTATATAGTGAAGAGAAAAAGGCAGGTATATTTTGATGGCATTTTCATGAAATGGGAATTATTCGCTTCTCACACTCTCCGTGAATCAATGGACATTTCTTAACTAATTTTTCTTGCTATTAACTTCAAAATACTCATACTTATGGAGTTATATGCATCATCATGCATATTATATTGCACTTGCCACTTAAGACTATTACTATACTCACGACGATTGCAAGTGTTAATAACTGAGTTTAAATTTTATATTTGTACATATTTAATAGATTTCTTTAGACAAATACATTTTTTGAACAAAAGTTACTAAATTCGATCAAACCCGTATTCAGACTTCTAACTCCGCGCCCTACGTGTAGCTTCGCATGGCCCTAGCTGACCATTTCTATAAATTTGTGCTAATAGATGGCATTAGATGATTACAAAATAAAAATAAAAGTAATAAAAAATGTGTTGCCTAAGATCAAGTCAATGATCTTAAGTGGATAAAAAATTGTCATAATTCATGCTATGATGAGTATACCCAAGTGAAAGAACTATATTTTCTTGAGTAGCTTTTTTCGCAGTCGCCAAAATGTTTGGGGTCCTTTAGTATGTTGTATAAGAAAAATAATTATTATGGTATATAATTTTATCTAATATTTGGTTGTAATTAAATTTAATCATGTATAACTTTAATTTTGTATAACTTAATGTTATATTACTTTATTAAGTTTCTATATCACAGATAATATTTCTATTGTATGCTTTTAAAGATCCACAAGGTAAAAGGAGTCTTCCATACTCAAACAAGGCCACAAGAACCATTAGCTGGCCAAATCTATCTACCCAGAAAAACAATAAATATTTGAAAGGAAAAAATGAGAATGTGTTAAAAGACAAAATTGTCTTTGCCACCTCCAACTACAAGTCAGTTGGCACTAAAAAGACATGGATGATAGGTTTTTCCCTCATGCTACAACAGTGGAGAACGTCTATGGATTCTATTTTCGGAAACCTATTTCATGTTTTCAACTATTCGCAAGTCTATCTCTAGCCTCAGTATCAGAAAGTTCAAGTCATTCACTTCTTCTTCTTCGACTTGTTGGAGAGCGATTGAGAATACGCAGTTCCCTGCATAAACACACACAAGGAGATCGAGATCATACCCAAGTCCAAACATAAAGAGAAATCATTTTAACATGATTTTAAAAAACTAGACAATAAAATATTTCCAATAGTAAAATAAACCACCACAAACCTCAAGCCATTCATCCGTGGATGCATCTGTTGTTGCTGTTCCAACTTCAACCTTTGCCTTGGGTGCTCTCTTAGTTTTCTATACATAATACATCAAAGAAAGAAAATCAAAGGTTAAAAGGAAAAGGACCAACAGAAGTGCAATATACACTTTTTGGACTATAAACACACATTTACAATAAGATTGTCTCCGCCCCATAGGTAAACCCCTCGTACATTTTGTGCTCTTACAGTAATGCCCTTATATGTACGGATATATCTAACTGTCACCGCCATATCAAGTCTCTGTCAGCACCAAATTCTAAAGATTGTTGACACCAAACTAAATCATACCATGTCAGGAGGATAGGGGTGTATGAGAGGAAAAGTATAACCCTAATCACGAATGAGGCAATTCACACATGTATTTATCAGTCCACTCAGTAATTCTGATGCACTAGCAATATTCTTCTGCTCTCATGAGATGCTTATATAAAGAGTAAATGTAATCACCTTTGAGAGATTTTGTATCTGACCACGAATCCAGAATCCAAGAAGAACAAGGAGGGCAATTCCAAGACAAAACAAGAAAACAGACTCAACACTGAGAAGACCACCAGGCTCAGTCACTTCAATAGTGCCATTGTAGAATGTACTTTGAAAAGGGTTCTGGTCTATCTCATAAACAATAATACCGACAAGATCAAAGCTTCCGGGCTGCAACATTAAATAAAAATTATTCAGAGTATGAACCAACAGCAGCATTTAAGTGTGAGCAAAAGAAGTACAAAAATAAGCAGATAATAAAAGAGAAAAGCAGTACAAATGTTTGGCAAGCAACCAACCTGCATAAATTTGCTGACAGCAAATACATATGGGAAAGTGGCCTGAGCAGAAGGTGGAACTGTAGCATTGTTAAAAGCCTAGGAAACGGGAGAAGATACAAAATTAGCAAGGTCTCTAACCCAAATGACAGTGAAATAGCATGAAAATAGAAGACTCATTTGAGCAGGAACTCCAGATTAACAACAGATGATCACCGGAGCTTTCATCCTGTAAAGCATAATTAAGCAATCGCTGCCCTTGTGACATATAATTTTTTTTCTTTACTTCCAAGATAATCTTGAAGTGATATTTTCTTCTCAAATAATTTACCATTTGTGTTACTTTAAGAACTTATCAATTTCAGTAATATACAGAAAGTCAATGATAAACCTAAAATTATATCCAATGAGCAATCATATTAAGAAATTAGACAAAAACCCAAATGGGGAAAAACTGTTTCAATCGTGAGAAGAATGAGTTTTGTATACAAGCTCATTCAACTGGCAGCTAACCAGCTCACATCCCTGTTTTTCCGTCCCAGGTGGGGGTGGGTATTATTAGTCTCAACTGCTTCACCTTAAATTTAATATCCATTTTGAATGATATGTAGTATGCACCATCAAAATTGAATTAGCCACCACTATCGGCAAAGCACACCCCCAAGCTTCATAGGAGGAGCTCATTCCAGCAACTATTAACTCCAATTCTATTGAGTCAGGGACAGATTAATGGCAACTGAACTTAGTGCAGCTTGAAAAACAGACAACACACACTATACAATCAACAACATGCAATCCATGAAACACTCTGTATAAGAAAATTTATAGAAAGCCCTACACAACTTCAGAAGCTTTTATCGAATTTATATTTTATCTGTCCATGTCGAATAGATAACAATATAATTAACGTTCCAGTTTCTGGGGTATTTCTGTAATATTTCATTAAACTTGGACCTTGCACAAATAGTGGAATGTACTTTTTGGGTGAAGTATTAGTGATCTAAACTTTTCTATGAACAAGTCAAGAGGCTCAGAGCAATCACAATTCATGTCTATTGCTTGGTCATTCTTGATATCGTTTTAAAATAGAAATACATTTTGGAGATTTTCATACACATAAATGTTTAATTTTCTTTTTCATTTTTCACATTGTAAAACTGAAAATGATCTGCTCATTCTCGTCATCCTAAATCAATGTGAATTAACCTAAAAATTAAATAATGACCTTATTATTCATCAAGTGTACTAAATGTTCAAAGTCTTCTGACCACCAACTTTTAAGAAAATCAAAACAACCCATTTGTTAAAACCAGAAAAGTTAAGGGCCCTGACAACAACTTGCTTGAAAATTGGCTTGCTACAAAAGCAAGTGCATGAAACTTTAGCTAAATAAGGAAACTATTAACCTTAAGGTTAAAAGTCAACATGGAGAAACCTTAAATAAGATTGAATGTGACCCGAAGAACTCAAAACTCAGTGGATAGGTAAATTCCAGCTTAAAGAACCAAAAGAACAAGTAAAATAAATTTGAGATAAGAAGTTTTTCTTTCAGCATAAAGGACATAATATACCACAAATATTATGGAAGAAGCAGAGTGTGTCCTGATATCTACCAAAAAATAAATCCAAACAATTACCTGTACAGACAGATTTTGAACCAAATAGCGGTGATCAAAAGGAAGGTGTACGCTGGCTTGGATTGCAATGATATTCAAACTTG
>JAJOOR010020439.1:0-15652 GCA_036250505.1 Solanum acaule | reverse complement strand
GTCTAACACAACAATATAACCAAAAGAATTGGTTAGTGAAAAGACCAAAATACCCTTAAAATTTCCGGACGGATTTCCCTGCCAACTGCCCAACTTCCGAAGGGCATAACTCACTCATACGAACTCGGAATAGAGCAAACTCGGTGGCGTTGGAAATATCATTCCACGAGCTTCGCAAACATAACTGGAACTACTCCTAAATCATCCTGAACTAGGAGTTATCACTGCTCAAAGTTGGCCAAAAACTCACTTTTTCCCCCACTTAACCAAATTTCCAGATTTTTAAATTCTTCCAAAAATGATTAATTCCAATTCTAAGCCTCTTCATAGTTATTTCAAATTTTCCGGATGTTACAATATCTCCCCCTTGGGAACATTCGTCCTCGAATGAGGTTGCTCTTACTAGGCTAAGAGTGTAACATCAACTCAAACACCCAACAAGCAACCATGCAAACACAACAACAACAACAACAACATGCTCATTATAAATTAAAGAGCACTAAGGAGGAAATTAGTACCTTAATCTGCATTTTCTCCGGACTCAAAGAGATGTGGATATCTCTTCTTCATGTCCTCTTCGGCTTCCCAAGTAGCTTCCTCAACAAATTGGTTCCTCCAAAGGACCTTGACTGATGCTACATCTTTCGTTCTCAACCTACGAACTTGACGTTCTAGGATCTGAACAGGAATCTCCTCATAAGATAAGTTATCTTTGATCATAATACTTTCAGTTGGCAGGATCAATGAAGGATCGCCTATGCACTTCTTCAACATAGAGATATGAAATACCGGATGAACCGCTGCTAGCTCCTGCGGTAACTCCAACTCATAAGCAACATTGCCAATCCTCTTGGCTATGCAGTAAGGTCCAATATTCCAGGGACTAAGTTTCCCCTTCTTACCAAACCTCATAACGCCTTTGTAAGTATATACTACACATCTATATATTATAACAACGATCATATATATATATATATATATATTGACAGTATAAAAAAAATTAATGTTACGTTGATGTACAGGTGAAGATATTTGAGTCACATTGTGGCTCATTGACTAGCTATGGTAGAAAACACGTTCGTGGATTTGCTAATATGTGTAATGCTGGAATTCAAAGGGACCAAATGGATGCAGCTGCTAAACAAACATGTTCTTCTTAATTAAGAAATTAATTAATTACTGATCATGTAGCTTGTATTAAGCTGCTTCATTATTATTAATAAATCTTATGACTACTATTGCTACTTAATTATTTATATGTTATACGTACCAAAGACTGAGTATTGATGGAAAGAGTTGTTGATCGATCTATATATATATATCAAGAATAAGCTAATTAAGTCATGCATGGTTTGCTTCAATGATTTTGTATATATTGTAGCTTTATTTAGGTCACTCATTTAAAAAAAATTATAGCTTAATTATAACATGTTTAATCCGCAGGTACTAATTATATTATATATGTACCCACCAAGGTTTTCTTAAGAAACTAAGTTACTAAATTATTAACGTATAAATTGACAACTTAAAGAGGCAATGGTCTGTTCTTAAACCTTTGCATCTGTAATTTGAATGTCAGCTCTTATATGTTAGAACAAGAATGATAAAAATACAAGGAATTCAAAACAAAATTTGCTTGGCTTAGAGGCATGTTAAAACGTTTCTTGAAGATAGTTGGAGTCTCTCCCACGAGCAAACAAAAGAATAAACAACAACTCTATATTCAGAATTCAACTAAGCCACAAACAAGTAGAATTAAAGAATGTTGCTCTTCTATTCTTGAATTGATGATATCACCTTTTGATTACTGTCTCACAAATATTTTTTCAAGGGAAATTAGTTTTTTTTTTTTGTGTGTAGTTATCTTTTCAAACAAAAGAAACTCAATTTATAGGAAAAAAGTTCTGCAAGAAAAGACTTTAATTAAATTGTATTTATTATAGTTCATGAATTGAAAAAAAAAAAACTTATCTTCCAAAAAAACCTATAATGTAGAACTAAAACAAAAAGTATCTTCCAAAAATTATGTTACAACGAATTAAAATAAAAATAAATGTGACAATTCATATTCATGTATTTTATTAGTTCAAAATTAATTGAAACACTATAGGGCAATGTTAGTGCTAACTAGTGCACTCTTTTGCAAAAAAATACATACAAAAAGAAAAGGGAAGGGACAAATTCTCTTTTTGATAATACTTTTTGATATTAAAAGGGTGTTGTAAGTTTCAAATTTATCCTGGATGAAAGTTGGTATATTTTTTGTATAGAGCAAGTTTCATCTTTTTCTCTTTGTATTCTTGTCCTTCAATTCCATTTATGCACAGACTCTAATGTTATAACAATTTTCAGTGGTACCTTCTGTAATGACTCAGTAGGTTATTTTTGGGAATTTTGAAGGTGATAATGTGTGTTAAGGAGACTTTGATACTAGTGGCGCTTTGAGAGTAAGGTAAATGGCTGGTGTGGTTATGATGTTTGTTAGTAGTAAGAGTGTTGGTTTTAGTGGAGTATTGTGAGAAGTATGTGGGGTTCAATGAATCGAGTATGTTTACGATTGTAATGGGGACTAGACTAATTGATTGTGGGTGGCTAAAAATCAAAGATATGGAGTCAAATGAATGGAAATGTTTGATATGGACGCTATGGAGGGAGTACATTGTGTTATTCGACCTTGGTTCCGTACATTCATATGTGACCATCTATCTCGTTTCGTACATTATTTGGAGTATGATTCGTTGCATATGCCCACGTGTGTTTCTACATCTATGGGTGAATCCCTAATGGTGGATCGGATGTACCGATCCTCTTATGTCCTCTTGATAGGGTAGGATCCTTGGGCAGATTTAGTCATTTAACTTATAATAGATTTGGTGTTGTTTGGGATAGTCTAAATATACTAGTAGTTCTACACGCACAATCTTGCTTATGAGAATTTATAAAAGAGCTACCATGAGTATTTACAGTTGTCCGACAGACTTAAGATTTATCTCATCATCGGTATCACGGTTTGGCTATGTGTGATTGAATATGGGGACCATTGGATCTAGATTTGTTGTTTTTAAGGTTTTTCTACAATCACAACTACTGATCTAGCATTTTAACAATGTTGTTAGAGGTTCAGTATACTTGGATGTATCACTCTCTAGGTGGTTACTTGATCATTTCCTTCTTAGGGTTAGATATGTTTGATCTTCTCTTGATTAGTACATGATGTCTAAAGATCATATTTTTATAACTTAAGCTCGTGAAAATATTGTGTTGTGAAAAGGAAATCTTGATAAGATTTTTGATGGTTTGTGCATTATAAGTGTTTGGTGATTGATTCAGGCTCACTTCTGGTTGTAGTCAGTATTGATTCAGACGGTTATCTTGGTTATGTGAGAAAATATTCATCATGATGGTTGTGTTAAGGTCCAATGGGTTTCAGTTTAGATTGGGTTCATGAGTTAGTTTGTGGCTTGCTAATCACTCTTGATTTATAGATCTTCCAAAGTTTGATTCGTAAGTTTAGTTCTTAATAGTTGATCTTGATGGAATGGTTTTAACGATGAGCTCACTTGAAGAGGTGAACACTAACTCTAGAAGATCATAACTTAGAATTTTGGTAACATCAGTCATTCTTCCTTCTCCTTCTTTATGTTCGAGGACGAACATGATTTTTAGTGGTGGATAATGTAATGACATGGTAAGTTATTTTTGGGAATTTTGAACTATTCATTTAACTTGAGTTAATTAATTGATGGATAATTGTAGATAATTGACTTAACCCTAGACTTGAAATTTAGGAAATATGAAATTTGACCTATTGGTTGGAATCAAGATTTAGGAATATTATTATACATTTGAGTGAATTTTTGGGTCAAGGCTAGACACATAATAATATGTGTGTTGTTAGTTTCAAAATTTTATTGTGATTATTTATTTGAATAGATTGGATTGATTTGGAAGCCCAACGAAAGGGGAAGGCTAAAGTCCCAGAGTGATTGTTCGATAAATTGAGGCAAGTGGATTTCTAAACTCTAGTCAAGTGTATGAAATTCGTGTATTTCCTTGTAATATGTGTTTGAGGGTAATGAGACTTGGTGATGGGTTGACTTGTCCACATTGATTAATTCTAATGATGAAAAAGAGGTAATAAAAGGCAATGTGATTAATTGTTTGTGTGTGTTGTGTTGAGAATGGTTTGAAAGGCTTGTTGAATCATTGTTGATGTTGTATCATGATTGTGTTGTTGTGAATTGTGCAATGTTATGAAAATGGTCATCTCCTCATTATTTGTGTGAACATGTCATTTGCATTGTTCTAAGACATGGTTGTGACGAGTGTTATGTGATTTGAAAAAGAATAAGAAATTAAAGAGGATGTACCATTTCAAGGGATGTATCGCGTGTCACGACCCGAGCCTACACCCTGGACATGGCCGGCACTCGAGAACCATTGTTGATCCCCAAGCGAACCCTCATCCTGGCTGACTATAAGCGGAAGACTAACTTAAGCATGTAAAAGCTTAAAACTAAATAAAATTCAATAAACTCAACTTTTCGAAACTTTAACTCAAATGAACAACTTAGAATAAAAATAATATATTCAACTCACCATAAAATTCTAACTTAAGTCTTTAAAACATTTAATAAAATAAATGAATAATACAGACTTCTCAACTATACTGACTATCTATGAAGCCTCTAACTGACAAAGATGGAAGTCGAGACAAGACCCACGACATCCTGAATAAACTGAAAAGTAAATAAAATCGTCCGAAAATAAGGAGGCTCACCATAGCTAACTCGAACTTCCGGATGTATCAACGAAGCTCCTATTGATGATGCTGAATATTTGTGTCTGCATCATGAGAAGATGCAAGTCAAATGGCTCAGTATGTGGAATGTACGAGCATGTAAGAGGAATTCTAAAGCAAAAACATAAGCTTGAAACTTGATAAAAAGGAAACATACTTACCTCTTCTCAAACTTACTCAACTCAAGGAATACTCAAAACTACTCAAACTTACTCAACTCAGAAGTACTCAAGGATAAGATACTTAACTCAAAGATAAGATACTCAACTCAAAGATATGATATTCGACTCTGGTTACTCAACTCTGGATACTCAACTCAATATAAAGCAGCAACACACATGCAATTTATGGAAAGCTTTATAAAACAGTAAAAACAACTTAGATCGTTAAAGAAAATGCAATAACAAACTCAACTTTACTTATATAATAAAGTAATATAGTTTCTGTGGAAGTTTCTCTAACCGACAACCACCACTATGAGCCTAAGTGGTGATACAACGTCTTTCCCACGCTGCTAGAACTGTCTTATACTTTGCCATCATAAAGAACGCTTAACTTAATGGATCTACTAGCTTGACTTATGTAATCATCTAAAAAGTATGACCCATTAATACCCATGATGGCTACATGGTTTATGGAGACTTGAGTTAATATGCACTCACATGCCTATATCGGTGCTCAATACTACTCCCAAAAATATACTTATCTCATATGTTTTTAAAACAACTTCTTTCTTTGGTTTGAGATAATTACTCAAAACTTAGCTTAAAAGCTCTCTTTAAATCGATGTTCCCTTTCTTGCTCAAAACTCTTTTGGAAATCTCAGTTTCCTCTCATCTTAAATGTGAAAACATTTACTCTTGGGAATACTTAGTTCCCATATATCATTTTAAAGAAAATGAACTTTACTCTTACTCTTTACTCAACTTCAAAGCTTAAGTCTTAAAACAAGGTTTAAACATTTGTAAAACACTTCTTAAAAAATATGGTTCACGCCAAATTATGGACTTGAACGACTCAATGCAAGGTTTTCAATAACCATAGATAGACTCAAATACTTGGAACTCAAGAACATCAATGATACTATTAATTTCAAGAATTCTCAACTCAGAGGGTTCATGAGGAATTATGAGCATGAACTACTCAACTCAAGGACTCAAAGATACTTCTCATCTCAAGATTGTTCGACTTATAACGTTCATGTGGAATTATGGGCATGAACTACTCAACTCATGGACTTCATGGGTAATAGGTAATAGTTTCATGATTAGGATTATAATCTCAAAAGGGTTAGGAACTAGATACTCAAGACTTAGAACTTGAAAATACTACTTCTTTCAAAGATACTAAACTGATGGAGTTCATGCGGAAGTTATAGGCATGAACAACTTGACTCAAGGGTCAAAATATCAATAAGGAACTTATGTATACGACTCTTCTCATTCTCATAATTACTTCTCAAAACTTAACTCAAATCGATGGTGGATCTCAAAGGATTCACAATTGAACTCAAAGACTTTCCTGAATTCTACTCTTAACTCTCTCTTGAATGTGAATTATGAATTTAAGAGTTATGGTTCATGATATGAAGGATCTCGTGATGACAAAGTAGACTCATAAATACATTCTCCTCACTTTCATACTCACTTTCTCGAGTCTTGAAACAAGTTACTAGAAATTGTAAAAGACTCCTAAAAAAGACTCAAAGGGACTTTCTCGAAATGTTCGAATGAACTCTCAAAACCTAACTCTTAACTCTACCTTGAATTTGAATTATGATTTCAAGGTTATGATCATCTTATGAATGATTTCTAAGTGTTTAGAAGTAGTTTAGAGTGATTAGAATCAAAGGGAGTGAAGGTACACTTAAAAGGGACTCAAACGGGACAACCGACAGAAAATGAGTGGGGGAAGGCGATCCTAGCGCGGGGCGCCAGCCCCTAACTTCAGAGGCTGCATATGGGCACATTGCAGGGGCACCGCCCCAGCCCCTTGGGCGCGCCGCCCTTTCCGCAGGCGAAGTTCGACGAATTTCACCTCTTATTTTCTGATCCTAAATCGCTTTTAATCGGTTTCTTTTCTCAAATTTTCCTTAGATTCAATCCCCCAACCTAAGTACACACTAATCCACTCAAAACAATCACTTTAATCTCAAGATATCATCAAAACCCCAACAAACAAGATTTAGAATGAACTTCAAAAACACCTATCAAGAACTTAAATCCTTCAACTTTTTGAGAATGAAATATCGCTGAAAATAATATGTGTGGTATGTGGGTGATCTTGGGCGTATTTATGCACCTAAGAACCAATTTATCCCATACATATAGCTAAGTTGAGAGCATTTTTTCGTGGTCGGAATTAAGTTTTGAGAGTCTTTTGATGTTGCTTTTTTCTAACCAATATGATTAGATGTTTTAGGGTGAAAACCAAAGAAGAACGAGCCAAAATAGGGCACCTGGTCAGAGGTCGGAAAATAGAAGACAAAGTTGCGGAGAAAATAGGCCCAGAAGGTGGAGAATACATGACGAAGGATCATCTCCGCGTCGCGGAGCTGATATGTGTGTGCAGAAAAGGAACTCCACAAAACAGTGGAGTTCGCGATGGGAGCGCTTCGCGGAGAGGTTCCAATTGTGCGCAACTATAGGCGAGGGAACAGGTCCGCGTCGCGGACCTGGACACCAGAAATTGGCCACGTGTTTTATTTTAGATTATAAATAGTTTAAGTGTGTTATATTTATTTTTATCCAGTTTTAGAAAGACGACAGAGGAGCGATTTGGGCGATTTGGCCAACACTTTCTAGGGTTTTTCTTCTACTCCTTCATTTTGGTAAACCCTTTTATGATCCATAAACATTATTTGATGATCTTTTGTTCTATTAGTAGCTAAAGCCCCTTATTCTAGTGTTGTAGCTACGATTAATGGCATAGTAGTATTTGTGTCTAGCATGAGATGGGTTTTCTTGTGATTTATACTTACATTCTTGTTTAACTATTTTAATGCATGATCAACATTAAAATAAACTCGTTGTCTGCTCTTGAACTCGGAAGATGAATAGAGGGATAGACCGAAGAATGTGGGAAGTGTGTTCACTCTAGAGAAAAATTAGAGTGTTTCGTATATAGGATAGTCATATACCTATTTACTGCGCTTGATTAATATGCAAGATGATAGCTTAATGCTCCACCATCGGTTCATGCCTATCCCCGCTCAACGATGTAGTTAGGCTGTCAATGGTAGTAGGCGATTAGAGGTCGGGAGATCATGATCGTAAAATGAACCTTGCAAATCCATAATGAGGTTAGTCTGTCAAATGATAGGACAAATTAATTTTATGCCGGAAATTGGATCATGCTGCAACCCTGGATTATCTTACCATATTGTGAAATTCTCTTGTTCGAAGTTGTTCAATTGTAGTAATTAATCTTTGAGATTGTTCAACTTAGTAGTCATAAACAAATTTCAAAAATTGTTTGTCACATAAGTGAATTTATTTTAGACATAACAAAGTTGTTATTTGTTGATTTGAAGTCCCTTGGGTTAGATAACCCAGCTCGAAAGAGTCGTTGTACTACTTCAATGACCACGTGCACTTGCGTGCGCTTTTGGACGCAACAGTGGGTGAACAAACCCAACACTATGAAATCTTACATACCTCTTAGGGATCAAACCCATGGCGAAAATCCGCAACAACTCTCAAGAATTTCGACGAACGCTTCGATCCTTTCTCTTTTCTCCTCTTTTCTCTTCTTGAACTCTCAACTAAAACCCTAGGCGTAAACTAGGATTATAAAACTGAACCTAATCAGATTAGACCCCTAAAATATTACTAAAAATGAATTAAATCTGATTAGGTATGGACAAGACCCAAATACCCCTCTAAAATCCAATTTTGACTTTCCTTATCTAGACAACCCAACTTCGAATGGACATATCTCCCTCATACAAACTCCAGACTGAGAAAACTCAGTGGTGTTGGAAAGATAATTCAAAGATCTTCCCTATGGTATCTGGTATCACACCTAACTCATCTTGAGCTAGAAGTTATGGTCGTTTGAAGTCGACCCAAAACTCATACTTAGCTTAACTTGCAAAATTTCAGATTTTTGCTATTTTCATTTTAATTCATTTTGGAACTCAAGGTGCTACATCTAGTGACCTTAACACTTGAGGAATTTTTAATTCCTTGGTAAAATCTCACTCACTATGAAGAACGGTTCGAGTCTTAGTTTGAATTTTTTTTCTGGGTGTTACATCGCGCGCCGCGATGGATACTATATTTTGAGGGACGTGTCGCGTGCCACGAAGGATACTACATTTTGAGGGACGTATCGCGCGCTGCGATAGTTACATTATCGAGGGTTGTATCGCACGTCGCGATGGATGCATGGACAAATATGTCCCCCATGGGTCCCGGACTGAGAGACAGCGGGTGTGTATCACTAGGTCAGACATGCATCACTATACTTGACATTGCATTCCATTGTATTGCACATATTTATCATTAGCGAACTTGATATTGTGCTTTGCTGATCTTGTGAGTGCCTTTCTGTGGAACTTTGATTGATGAATATTGAGCTTATTGTTGAGGATATGCAATTGTTAGAGTGTTGTTGTTGAACTGTGTGCTGTGTGAATTATGAACTGTCAGATTGGACTGGTTTTATGCAGGTTTTAGTTGTGAAGGTTGTGATTGATGAATATTGAGCTTGGTGTTGAGAATATGTGCTTGTTAGAATGTTGTTGTTGAGATATGTGCTTGTAAATTGTGAACTGTTAGGTTGGGCTGATTTTATGCAGGTTGTAGTTATAGAGGTTCGGTTGGGGTGTAAGGAGTACCCGTATTCTATCCCCTTAGCTTGTGTTTAGAGGTTTATTTGTTGAGTACTGTGTGGTTTGGTACTCACCCCTTGCTTCTACAATTTTTTGTAGGTTACAAGCCTGGATTTTGTGATACTTTCCATTCTCTTATTTTTCGAGGCTTCCTGGAGATTTGTGAGGTAGTTGTTTGTCATCTCAGCGGACTTTCTTATTCCTATTTATGATCTTGTTCTATTCTAGAAACAAGGTCATTTGAGACTTGTGTTTTCTTTTGAATCAATTGTAATACTTTAGAAGCTTGTACACATGACAACCAGATTTTGGGGGTATTGTTGAGTTTATTATAAATTTTCCGCATTTTATTGTAATGGTTGAGTTTTAGGTTGACTTGTCTTAGTGGGATAAGACGAGTGTCATCACGTCCATTTTTGGATCGTGACACCTTTAGTTGACATCCTTATATTTTGTATGAAAAATTATTGCATTGCACATGACTCCTCCAACAGTGATGTAATCAGAAATTTACGAAGAGTGTTCAAATTTAGATGGTAAATAAAAAATAATCCTGATAATTGGGTGGCCTTAAATAAAAAGTTTAAAATCAAACTAAGCAACATTTAACTAAATTATAAAATCTTTAAAATAGAATTAACAATTGTATAATTTAAAGGAAAATATGCAAATCACGATATCGATGAATGCAAGCTTTATTTTTTTTATTCTTGCGCGAGGTATGCTAATCTTCTCTGTATCGTTCTAATTTTATCGGATGTCCCGAAGGGACGAATGTAAGCTTTGTTAATTAAAGGATGAAAATATTTTCACGAAAGAAAGAAGAGAGGAGAGAAGTGAATCAGAATTCCCCAAAAATAGGGTCTTGGGGAAAGATTATTATACTAGATACTTAAATAATTATTTTAATTTGAAATATACTTTAGAAAAATTGTTGTATTTTATTATGACTTTGTTTTACTATTACTTTATTTTTGTGATTTTAATCTTTGACTTTTAGAATTGAATTTCAATTGTCAAGTCAGTAATTTCTATTTTATCCTTTCTTCGTTTTAAATCGAAAATAGAAGAGTTGAGTAAATAAAAAATCCAAAGGAGGTTCATGGCCAAGTTGGATTTCTTCTGCAACTTATACTTGATTTAGGATTTAATCAAAAAATTGACAATATGCAGGAAAGAGCTAAAAGAGGTTTAAATAATCAACTTTCTAGGATTATTTGTTGTATATGCGTCTCAATTACTCATACACTATTTAAATAAGTAAATTAATAGAATTATTCAATAATTTTAGACAACAAATAATAAATTATTTTCATAGTTCAATTTACTTATCCACTTTCTCATACCAGTTGAAGAATATTTTTTTCTTTCTATTTTACCCGTTTACTTATTCCCTAAATCATTTTCGAAAAATTTTGAATCATTAATAGTCATATAATATGCACTCCAGTTTATATATTTTTTAAAAGGAGAACGCAATATTTATCGTTAATAAATAAAAAAGAAGATAGGGAAATATTAGTATTTGAGAAGTGTATAGCCACACTCCACACTCCACTTTTAGTGACCTCATTAGTCATTACTCCATTATTCTCTAACTAATTACTCTGAATCTAAGGATTAATAATTGGACTATTACTCCCTCTCTGTCCAATAATAGTCGTCCACTGTGTTATTTTGGGATGTCTAACAATATTTGTCCACTTTATGAAATCAATGGATAATTTCACTTAGTACCTAATTTACCCTTATAATATTTCTCTATTACATTTTTTAAGACATTATATGTGTTATATTCAAAGGTTGATATAGTAAAATTACCCTTATATTTTTAGTTTCTTAAGAAATGTGCATAGTCAATAGTGGACAACTATTGTTAGAGAGAATATTAATTATATAGTTAAGTCTTTAAAACAATCTTATCACATATTTTCCCTATATTATTTGAGAAGTGTATTCCTAATACTTCCTCCGTCGACTTTTAATTGTCATGGTTTCCTTTTATAGAGTCAAACGATAAGTTCTTTGACGTACTTTTCGTATAGTTCTTGAATATTTTATTTTTTTGTTCAAACTATCAAATTAATGTGATCTAATTTAACTTTAAAAAATTAGTTAAATTGATTTTCAAATAGCGCAACATAACAATGAAAAGTGGACGGATGGAATATTACTGTATTATCCTCTAACTAATTACACTGAATTTAAGGATTAGTAAATGGAGTAAGATCATAAATTATTTGCCCATTTATATATAATGTCGTTTGTTTGTTCAAATAAGTAGGCAAATTCTAACAACTCTCTTTGATATATGTTTGATGAACGTTTATTATTAGACTAATTACCCCCACAAGGTAATACTTCTACTTAATTATATTACTATCACAGTTTCAAATTAGATGGACATCTTACTACAAGTATTTGCCTCATATTACTTGATCACTTATTAAATTAGGATGAAATTAATTAATTTTTCTCATTTTACCCCTACAATTAATATGGCTTTGGAAGTTTAAACAAATTTTGAAGATGTAAAATTTCTTTTTTCAAGAGGCTAATTAATATGAACAAAGGGTAAAATAGTAAAGTTGATCAATATATTAATAATCTCTTAATTACCGTGTAAAACAGAAAGTGTCTATCTAATATGAAATGGAGGGAATATATATCTTAGTCTAGAGAAAACAAATATAGAAAAATTTAACAACTTGACATAATTAAATTCATAACCACACGCATAGAATAAGACAATTAGAAAACTCTATAAATTTAATTTGTGTTACCCAATGGATTAACTCATCACTAATAAAAATTAAAGCAGCAAAATATATAATTTCTTTTCTAAAGTTCAAAATGTTTGTCAAAATTAATGTTGCATCATTCCTAGTTGCACTTTTTGTGGTACTAGTTGAAGGTAGTAACGTGATAGAGAGTATTTTTGAAGATCATGAGCATTCAATTGGAACTAAATGGGCTGTGTTAGTAGCTGGATCAAGCGATTGGTATAATTACAGACATCAGGTAATATATACATATATTTAATATTAATGTAATACTACATGTGCTAATTTCATATGAATCAGTACTGAAAAACACTCGTGTTCATCGCTTTAGCAATAACATCAAAGATGAAAGTAAAAATAATGAGCCACCATCATGCGTATTTGTTCAATGTTCAAAGAGTTGGTACGTAATGACTTTCTTCCTATCGAGAGATAATAGTAAATTGGGAGAAAGACATTCATATATTCTCCAGGCACGAGACCCAATTTGTCACAAAAGTGAAAAGATAGTTAAGGTTGAAGAAGTTAACTTATGGTTAAAAATAAAGTAATGAAAAGACAAAAGATTGTTTGGAAGACCACTAAAAAAATTGTTTCTAAGATTGATTAATTTCTTAATTTGGACTAAAAATTTCAGGCTGATATATGTCATGCTTATCAATTACTAAAGAAAGGCGGTCTAAAAGATGAACACATTATTGTATTCATGTATGATGACATTGCTTACAATTCTGAAAATCCTAGACCTGGAGTTATCATAAACAAGCCACATGGCCCTGATGTGTACAAAGGAGTACCCAAGGTACGTATGTATGAGTTCTGAATTTTATAATGGCGATTTCAAGTGTCAATAACATATACTATTTGAGCAAAAATTAATGGGTTCAACCGAATTGGTATTTGAACTTCTAGTTCCACCCCCTGATTATTTGTAATTACTTAAATCTAATGTGTGTGTATATATATTTGATTAATTTTTTTATGAGATTTATATTTGTAGGATTACACAGGAAAATATTGTAATTCTCAAAACTTTTATGGTGTTATTCTGGGAAACAAAAGTGCTCTAACTGGAGGCAGTGGAAAAGTTGTGAACAGTGGTCCAAATGATTATATTTTTATTTACTATGCTGATCATGGTGGTCCGGGTATAATTGGTAAAGTTTTTTAATTTCTTACTCTAACTAAAATACAATATAAACTATTGTTCACCAAAGTTTTTAACTAATCTAATTTTGTCATATTTAGAAATGCCTGTAGAACCATCGATTTATGCCAAGGACCTAAATGAGGTCTTGAGGAAAAAACATGATTCTGGGACTTACAAAAAAATGGCAAGTAATTTTTGTGGTAGCTAGAGTTTGAACCAATTATATATATATATATGATCGATGTATGAATAATGAACGTAGGTTGTTAATTAATTAGGTATTTTACATGGAAGCTTGTGATTCTGGAAGCATGTTTGAAGGTCTTCTTGATAAAGGTTTAAATATTTATGTAACGACTGCATCAAAAGCCGATGAAAATAGTTTTGCTACGTATTGTTCACCAAAAGATTACGAAGATACTTGCTTGGGAGATTTGTTCAGTGTTTCTTGGCTAGAGAATAGGTATGTATGTATGTATAAGTTTGTTACATTCTTTAATTTGACATGCTTATTATTGAATTAAATAAAAAAATAATTTAAAAAATGTGATATATTATATGTCAAATTAAACTAACTATACTTTGTAATTTGTATAAATCAGTGATTTGCAGGATCGACGAGTTGAAACTTTGAAGAAACAGTTTCAACGGGTAAGATCACGTAGTTGTTAATTGTTAAATTCAAAATTTTAAAAATGTAATTATTAACTTCTCGTTGGATTTATATCAGATTCGTAAAAGAGTGTTAAATAATGGTACAGAAGGTTCCCATATGATGGAATATGGTGATTTACATATACATGAGGATGCTCTTTCCAAATATATGGGTTCTAATTCCCCACAACATACTTCTTCTACCAATAACTACCCCTCGAACTCAAGACATGTTAATCAACGCGATGTTCAACTCTTGTATCTCATATCCAAGGTGATTAATTAATCTTACATCACTTTAACTTTTGTATGTACATACGTAAAACAATGTTTAAATATACGATCAATTTCACAGTTTCAAAATGCTCCGGAAGGGTCTATAAGAAAATCAGAAGCTTATAGGAAACTAAGTGAAGTTATATCAGAAAGAGAACATGTAGACAAGAGTGTAAAACATATTGGACAAATTTTATTTGGAGTTAAAAATGGTCCAGAAGTGCTCAACATTGTTAGACCTGCTGGACAACCCCTTGTTGATGATTGGGATTGCCTTAAATCCTTTGTAAGTATATACTACACGTCCATATGTTATAACAACGATCATATATACATTGACAGTATAAAAAAATTAATGTTACGTTGATGTATGTACATACATACAGGTGAAGATATTTGAGTCGCATTGTGGATCATTGACCAGCTATGGTAAAAAACACGTTCGTGGATTTGCTAATATGTGTAATGCTGGAATTCAAAGGGACCAAATGGATGCAGCTGCTAAACAAACATGTTCTTCTTAATTAAGGAATTAATTAATTACTGATCATGTAGCTTGTATTAAGCAACTTCATTATTATTAATAAATCTTATGACTACTATTGCTACTTAATACTTTTTTTATGTTTGTCTCATTAACTGTTGGTTTATTAGCATTTTAATATTAATATTTTGCATATTAATTTGCTAAAAAACTTAAGTATAGACGTTGCTGCCAACCATTTTACTGCCAACCATTAGTGGCTTTCCTTTTACTGCCGTTGCACATCATAATTGTGACATTAGTACTATTATGCATTACTCCCATTGGAGTTAGTGCATATGTTACAGTTTTCTTTGGTGCAGCAACTCACAAGCCGTTGGTGGCTTTGTGTCCCTTTATTCTCACTCTTTATTCCTCCATTATTCTTTGTAACCTATGTAACATATGTAACTTCTAGGCCATTTATCTTCACTATTTACTACCCCATTATCTTCTTATTCATTGCTAGGAAGACTTCTTCTAGTATAAATAGTGGTGGTCTTCATTTGGTTTGTGATATATTACACAACACACAAGGAAAATATAGAGTGCATAAAGTTTGTCAAAAAGAGAGTTCTTATTAGTTGAAGGGAGGTGTTCTTTTTGTGGAGCTTTGGACTCAACTCTTGTC
>JAJOOR010020438.1:0-23492 GCA_036250505.1 Solanum acaule | reverse complement strand
TAATTAATGTTGAATGTACTTCCGCGACCGATGAAGTGTGATGACAAGTTTGAGAGGCTTGTTTGGGGTTCCTTCGGGTTCCTCATTCGCCATGTCACGTCTAGGCCCTAGGCTTGGGTCGTGACAATTCAAGTCTAGAGAAGCTTCAATTTAGTAAACTAGACTAGACCAATAAGTGAACAATCCAGCATATGTACTTCTCACCGAAAGAAGAACGAGTCAATATGTTGCATTTTTATTCGGGAAAAGACATAAATTCACTCTTGAATTTATCCCGAAAAGTTAGTTACACGCTTAAATTATCATGACGATTTATTACACACCTTTACTATTTAAAAATGATTTTTTTTACCCCCTAAAACTGACGTGACAAAAAAAAGCATGTTTGATAGTAAATAAAGTAAAAGAAAATAAATTAAAATCCTCTTTCTACTACCACCCTACCCCCAGCCTCCACTCCCGCTCCACACCTCTTCTTCTTCACATGCAGCCGTGTTCTTCTTTTTGGTAATAGAGGTGTGTAATAGGGCATCATATTAATTTAAGCGTGTAACTGATTTTTTGGGATAAATTCAAAGATGAATTTATGACTCTTACCTTTTTATCCACATGTGTTGTTGTCAATAAACCAATTATAGGACCAATTGGAATATTATTACTCTTCTAGTATCTTTTACAACAATAGACTATATATGTAAATTTGGATTATTCGTATCAATTCTTCCTTCTTTTCTTGAAAATTCCTTGATTTAGGTATTTAAGTCTTCTACGTTTCCCTAATTCAACTTTATATCTCCTTTTTTTTTCAAAAAGATTTGGTAAAGATATAGAGAATATTTAGTGCTAAAAAGCATTATTAAGTGTTGAAATGGATTTTTATAAATAGATAAAAAGAAATTGGATAGAAATGTACGTTGAAACTGATAGTGATTAGGAGTAGTTTGGTAAAAAAAAGTATTAGTAATTAGTTTTTCTGTTAAAATTACTTTTATGTTATGAAAGTTATTTATAAGAATTATAAATTAAAAAGTATTTATACAAGGGACAGAGCAAACAACAAAAATGGAATGGAGAAGGAGTTATGAATTTTATTTTAAGAACGATATGTTTAGAAATGGAAAAAATATTATATCAAAATAGTAAAAGTTTGATCAAACTAGAAGTGCTTATAAGCAAAAAAAAAATCAATAAGATGAATGTGATTACAACTGAAAATATAATCTATCCAACTCATTTAAATTTAAAAAGGTTCAATTAGATCCAATAAATCCATAAAGAAGGTATAAATCATCAAGTGTTGTTGGATAGGTTTGAAGAAGAAGACAAGAGAAAAATACTTCAAGTTACTTTTGATGGGCACTCAATCTTTTTTAATTCATGCTTTAGTAATAGAAAGTTTGAGGTTGGTAACTCAACTTTCTTCTTGATTGACATGTTTTTACATTATTTAAGAATCCTCATTTGTAATATCATCATGGAGTGTATTACAAATTCTGTGATGATCAGAAAAGAAAAAAAAAAGAAAAGAAAAAGAACATGATTCTACATAGAAAATGAAGGAAATTTTATTTGGTTGGTAATATTTCCATATATTTTGTATCTTAGAATACACTTATTCGCCGGAACAAACTTTGTATAAATTAGGAGGCTTTTGTATGAATGAATATAAACAAGATTTTTTAACGATTGTTTTTTATCATGATATCAGAGCCAAATAGTACTCATGAATATGATTCTATACACATAACTGTAATCATAGTCCAATACAAAGTGCACCCTTCGTGGGTTCACTATTAAGGTCTTGCCAGCAAGCCATATGTGTCATATCTTGACTCGAGTCAGGGGAACCACTGCATGACATTCCAACTGACTACCAAATGCAAATGATGCCACAATGTGGGTACTCCATAATCATCGAGCTTACTATGAATTGTCTGATCTCAAACAATCAATACTTTCCCATTGTTAAAGGTAGCTTTTATCAATAACTGCCTTAAAGGCCTATAATAAGTAAATTACGACAAGAATCATATAGCCACTCAAGTAGAATCTCTTTATAGCACTTAATTTTCCATAAACATGATATATATCTAGCTATTCATGCGCTAGTTCTTGTTTTATCTTATGACTATGTTGCCTATTGTCACGATCCGACATCGGTCCATGATGGCGCCTATCTAGGGATGGCAATGGGCCGGAGCGGATGCGGGGCAGGGTGGGTTTAAGGCTATGTGAGGCGGGGCGGGTTTAAGGTTGTGTGGGGCGGGTCGGATGCGGGGCGGGTTGAAGTGGGTTTTTTAAAAATTAATGTGGGGCGGGGCGGGTTGCGGGTATATGTGATTTTTTGTGGGTTCAAACTTAATTTTAACTTTTTACATGTTATAAGAGTGATAGAGCATTATTTATTAAGATAAATTCATTAAAGCTACTAAAATATTCAAGATAATAAATGAAAATAGTTCAATAAAAAATAATACAATTTCTTACATGTTTCCCAATTGACCTCTAAAAAATAAATTTTAAGTCACTACCTATAAAATAAATACAACTTAATGAAAAAATGAATTTATTTTTATGAATTTTATTTTTAGTATCAAACATAACTAGAAAAAGAAAATATTAAAAAAATTATGCGGGGCGGGTTGAAAATGAAAATAGTTGTTATGCGGGGTGGGGTGGATTAAAATTTTGCGGGTTAAGCTCAACCCGCACAGCCCACGCCTTACACCGCCCCATTGCCATCCCTACGCCTACCATAAATCCCTAGTAGTCAATCAAAAACTCAAAATCCAAAAGCGGTAAACACACTAAAAACATAACTATGCGGAAGTAATATAAGTACAAGAGTGGACCCATAGCATAGTTATGCACAATATAGTACAAAATATACATAAAGGTCCCTAAAGTGACCAAGAAAGATGAATATACATAAAAGCCAAATTTGGACATGGTATCACCTGTACAAGAACATCTAAGTACATAAAGGGACTATATACAACAGTTCTATCAAATTAAAATACAAAATATATAGATAGTACAAAAGAGGGAAAATAATAAATCCCCGAATGTCAAGAGCTCACTATAATCTAAGAATGACAACCTCAAAGATTCGGAATCAGCAGAGGTGGCTCGTTCTAGGTGCACAATAGAAAAAAGATGTAGAAGTGTAGTATGAGTATCAAAATATAGGGTACTCAGTAGGCATCATAGGCCGATCAAATTTAGATAGAAACTATATAAATAAAAGAGGCACGATATTGCTAGCACTACGAATATAGCAGCTAACTAAAAAACATATACACCATTATTGACAATGGAGATAATAATAAAAACAAACATTCGACACCCAATATAAGTCATTCACAAACAAACCTATAATGTAAGATGATGCAATGCATATGTGATCAATGCACATGACATAAATTTTTAACTTTTTGCTAAAAAAAATGTCATAGTGTTTATTTAATTATTCGGAGGAGGAGGAGGATGATGATGATGATGATGATGATAATGACGATGATGATGTAATTAGCTTAATTAAAACCAATTTGATGATTTTTTTTCTTAAAAGATATTAGCATCAATCGAGTGATGGGCCCAAAGGTATATTGATAACATCCTCAGTGTATAAGCTCCTAACGAAAAACAAGTCCATAGAAAAACAAAAGCCTAGAAACTTCACTTGGCTATGGTCTCTATAATGCCCAAATAAAATAAAATATTTTCTCTGGCTATGTCAGCATGGAAGACTCCCAACGCGAAGCTACCTACCATTGGTGGGAATAGATGTTAGTATTTTATGTCATCTCTGTAATAAATCAGAAATTGTCACGCCCCGAGGCTACCCCTAGACGTAACACGGGACCTTGGATCACGAGTGTCCCCAAGCTAACCCTTAGTCTGGCATATATCAAGCATACTGAGAATAACTAAGTAAAATATGTACTATGCAGAAGCTAAATATAGTGGATATCTGAAATGGAAAAAACCCAACTAGTTTGAATATATAAAATATACTAAGAGTTTAATGATAACGGAAACAACCACTTAACAACTCAAGCTGAATCTACTACTATGTCTGAAAATCCTCTAACTGAGTTAAGTTGCTAGGACATGCCCCATCTAACTCTAACAAAATTGAAAACTGAAAGTAGAGACTGAAAGAGAAAGCATGTTTATTGTCCTCGAAGTATGAGGACTCACCAATGAAGCTGTTGAAGTCGAATTGGGAATCAAACTAAGAGAGATCTGGATGTTGAATACCTGAACATACAACATGAAATGATGTAGCGTAAAGTATGCGTTAGTACTTGGAATGTACTAAGCATGCAGGATATAAATATGCTAAGATGAACGAAGTATATGAGCTGAACAATGCATAAATAATCAATGATATACTCTGAACAAGGATATAGATATGTACTAAAGTATAACTGAAAGATAAACTGGATGCAATGACCAAGTACTAATCATGAAGACAATATGCTGAACTGTATACTGAAGTAACTATTGAAAAGCTGGTCAACGCACTGAGAGTCTGACTATAGGAGCAACTATTAACCGGCATAAGACACGTAAACTAAACGTGAAGTCTAATGTATACGCCTCATCGAGAGGATCCCATATACCTTGCCAGGGGTATAGAGGCATGATTGTGGTGTGATCACTAAAACTGATGCCTAACATAGGAGACTTATAAACTACGCGGACACGTAGTTCTGGGACTTTTAGGGTACGCTAAACCCTAGTCCTATTCGGTGCTAAGTCCACTCTCATAGAATATTCATGAAGCTAAAATGCACTAAATATGAATAGCTCAAAAACTGACATGCTAACTGAGAATGCAACATTTATATTCTAAGAATATGGCATTCGAAATCTGAAGCATGAATTTCTGTCTGACTGGCCTAGCAAGTATAATTCATGAACTAGGATAAATTTACACAAACTAGGGTTCTGAGTTCTATTAAAGGAATTATACTAAATTGTCAAGAAACAAGTCATTTAGATCAAAGGAACCATAATCACAATGTATCTTGAAAATCTAGAAACCCTAGGTTTTAACAATTTATCAGTATCTGAAGAACTAACTGAATACTAGGGACCTAATGGGTGAAAGGAACCCACTAGTGGAATCCTACATACCTGGTGACGAAATCTATGGAGAAATACTTTGGATTTCGGGGCTGAACTTTGAAGAATACTGCTGCTTCTTCTTGAAAGAAACTGACACCTCTTTCTCTTCTTTTCATTCTAACTTGGATGATTTTTGGAGAATGAGGGTTCTGGGTATGTCTGACTAGATTATTAGGCTTATACTGAGTAAAATGACATAGTTTAGGCATCAAACGCCGTAGTTTAAGTGCCCCAACGCATAGGGAAAGGACAAAAATGACCCTGACTTAAAGCTGACGAAGTGACACGCTCGCGAGGGAACTGACGGGCTGTCGTTTAAACCACCGCCCGTCAACTAGGTCGTGGTTCGTGGCCTGCCCAACAGGGCTTCACTAAAACGAGCATAACATTTTATTCTGATCTTGGATTTTAGCAAACTTGGTGGAGTTGGAAAGAAGGTTCAATTATCTTTAATTTGATAGGTCATGGGCCACCCAATTTATTTTGTGCTAAAAGATATGACCGCTTGAATTTGACCCAAAAGCCATTTCCCTCTAAATATCTGTTGTTCCTCACCTACGGCCATACCTACGGTCCGTAGGTCCAACCACAGACCATACTGGTCAGCCGTGGATGGGATGAGAGATCCCTAAGTCTGGAGCCCAACGACTGGACTCCACCTATGGTCCGTGGTCTGACACACGGTCCATCAATGGCTTTTGTTAGTTCTGACACCAGATCCTGGAAAGCTGCATTTTTCCATCTTCTCGAATCAAAGGTGTTACAATATCTCCTCCTTGGTAACATTCGTCGTCAAATGAATTCTAAACAAGCTGAGTATGGAGGGAAGGAACTGCAATCCCTACCAATAAGTCCTAGAAACTGATATCCAACTAAACTGAGTTCCATGAACATGCAAATACATTGAAGTGCAAGTATAACTGATGGAACAAGATACTAAGACTGAATTACTTTAGAGTAAATTAAAAGATTGGTGAGGAACCAGTACCTTAAGCTGAAACGGAATCGGAAGGAAAGAGGTGAGGATACTTGGCCATCATGGCTGCTTCCGCTTCCGAAGTAGCTCCATCTACGGACTGACTCCTTCACAAAACCTTCGCTGAAGCAACTTCCTTATTTCTCAACCCACGAACCTGACGGTCAAGAATATCAACTAGAACCTCTTCATAAGTGAGACTATCCTTCATAGCCACACTCACTAATGGTACTATCGATGCCGGATCACCCACACATTTCTTCAACAAGGAAATGTGAAAGATTGGATGAGCCGTTGCTATTTCTACTGGCAACTCTAACTCATAAGTCACATTACCAACCCTTTTCAGGATTCTTTAAGGACCTACATATCTAGGACTGAGCTTCCCTTTCTTGCCAAATCTTATCACCCCTTTCATAGGTGAAACCTTCAGGAAAACCCAATCATCGATTTCAAACTCTAAGTCCCTTCTCCTTATATCTGCATAGGACTTCCGATGACTCTGAGTTGTCTTTAATCTATCTCTAATAAGCTGAACTTTCTCCATAGCCTCATGAACCGAATTTGGCCCAATCAAGGCAACTTCACCTACTTCAAACCAACCAATAGGAGACTTGCATCTAAGCCCATATAGTGCCTCATATGGAGCCATCTGAATAGTGGAATGGAAACTATTATTATAGGCGAACTCTGTGAGAGGTAGGTGATCATTCCAATTACCCTTGTAATTGATCACGCAAGCTGTCAACATGTCCTCTAAGGCCTGAATGGTACACTCTGCTTGACCATCCGTCTACGGATGAAATGTTGTACTGAGATTTACCTGAGTACCAAGACCTTTTTGAAATGATTTCCAAAAATGAGAGGTAAATTAAGGACCTCTATTTGAGATAATAGACAAGGGAACCTCAAGTAACCTTACTATCTCATTGATGTAAAGTTTGGCGTAGTCTTTCGCTGAATCTATAGTCTTGACAGCCAAGAAGTGAGCGAACTTAGTGATTTTGTCCACTATCACCCAAATGGAGTCATGTTGTCTGCGAGTATGAGGTAAACCCATAATGAAGTCTATGTTTATCACTACCCACTTCCATGTAGGAATGTTAATCTCTTGAGTCATACCTCTTGGTTTTGATGTTCTACCTTAACCTGTTGATAGTTAGGACACGTAGCCACAAAATCTGCGATGTCTCTTTTCATGCTGTACCACCAATAGACTTCCCGAAGATCACGATACATCTTAGTGGCACCCGAATGAATATAATATATGGAATTATGGGCTTGTGCCAGGATCTTCTGCCTCAACTCACCCATATTTGGAACATATAAGAGACCCTGGTAACGAAGTACACCATCTCCCCCTTGGGAGAAAAAATTGAACTTTTTTGCTAGTGAACTGCTCCTTTTTCAACTGTAGTAGTATAGGATCGCTATCCTGTTTTTCCTTAACCCCCGCTACCAATGAAGATTCTGATCCATTCTGAACTATCACACTACCATTTGACGTGTCCATAAGGCAAACTCCTAATAGAGCAAGCCGGTGAACATCTTTAGCTAATTCTTTCTTCTCCTCATTAATATCTGCTACACTACCCATGGATAGTCTCTTGAGGGCATTAGCCACTACATTGGCCTTACCCGAATGATAGAGCACATTCAGGTCGTAGTCTTTGAGAAATTCAAGCCATATCCTCTAATGAAGATTCAACTCTTTCTCGGTGAACACATATTGGAGGCTCTTATGGTCTGTGAACACATCAACATGAACACCATACAAGTAGTGTCTTCAAATCTTTAGGGCAAATACTACGACTACAAGCTCGAGCTCATGAGTCAGGTAATTCTTCTCATGGACCTTAAGCTGTCTAGAAGCATAAGCTATGACCTTACCTCGCCGCATCAACACACAACCTAGGCTGACCCTAGATGCATCACAATAAATCACATAACCGTCTGAACCATCTGGTAGAGTTAAGATAGGAGTTGTAGTCAAACTAGTCTTCAGTTCTGAGAAGCTTCTTTCACACTTATCTGACCACTGAAATTTGACCTTCTTATGAGTCAACTTGGTCAATGGAGAAGCTATGGATGAAAATCCTTCAACAAATCTCTTATAGTAACCGGCCAAACTCAAGAAACTGGGCCAATGTTGTGCCACCTCAATTTTCTAAGAATCCCATCAGATCCTTTCGCTGGAAAACACATGACCAATGAAAGCGACTGATTGTAACCAGAATTCACATTTACTGAACTTAGCAAATAGATGGTGATCTTCGATGGTTTGCAAAACAATTCTCAGATGAGTCGCATGCTCTTCCTTACTTCGAGAATAAATGAGGATATCATCAATAAAGATGATGACAAATAAGTCTAAATACTATTTGAACACCCTGTTCATTAAGTCCATGAAAGCTGCAGGAGCATTTGTTAATTAGTCCAAAAGACATAACTACAAATTCATAGTGACCATACCAAGTCCTGAAGGCTGTCTTTGGGATGTCACTATCTCTGACTCTGAGCTGATGATAGCTGGATCTGAGGTCTATCTTAGAAAAGAAACTAGTACCCTGAAGTTGGCCGAACAAGTCATCAATCCTGGGATGAGATACTTATTCTTGATTGTGACTTTGTTCAACTGACGATAGTCAATGCACATCCTGAGAGAATAGTCTTTCTTGCGCACGAACAACATTGGAGCACCCTATGAAGAGATGTTGGGTCTGATGAAACCTTTATCTAGAAGGTCTTTCAATTATTCTTTTAATTCAATTCCTTTAGCTCAACTGGAGACATTCTGTATGGAGGAATCGAAATGGGCTGGGTATGTGGAAGGGGATCTATTCCGAAGTCGATTTCCCTTTCGGGAGGAACTCTGGGAAGATCTTCTCGAAACACTTTTGGAAACTCATTTACTATTGGGACTGACTCAAGAGTTGGGGTTTCAGAGTTTGAATCCTTAACCTGAACAAGATGATAGATATACCATTTGGAGATTATCTTCCTGGCCTTAAGGTAAGAGATAAATTGACCTATAGGCACTAAGCTACTACCCTTCCACTCTAAGACTGACTCATTTGGAAACTAAAATCGAACGATTCTAGTTCTAGAATCGACTTAGGCATAGCAGGAATGTAACCAATCCATACCTAGAATGATATCAAAATCTATCATTTCTAGCTCTAACAGGTCTGCTGAGATGACTTTTCTGAGAAACTGTAACAGAAATTTTTGTATACCCATCTAGCTATAACTGGGTCACCAATTGGAGTAGAGACTAAGAAGGGTTCTGAGAGAGTTTCTGGACTGACACCTGATGAGTTCGAGATTTGGACTCATTTAGGGCTTTGTTTATATAGAATTAGTGTCCTCAAGTGCTTATTTTGTGCCAATAATTGATGATTAATCCTTGACTTTTAGGAATATGGATTGAGGAACAAAGCAAGGACACTAACAGGTAAAAAGGAACAAAACAGGCTGAAGAAATGAAGATGGGTGAGCCTGAGGATCGCCAAGAGTACTCAGAGTGTCACCGAATGGTTCATTAGACCACCTAAAGTTCTAGTGTGCCAGGCCTAAAGGAAAGAACCAATTTGGCGATGGAAAGGAGCAGTCGGCGGATCACCGAGTAGTTCCGTGATGCAAAGATAGATCTCCCAAAGTTACAGACCTTGAGGATGTTGAATGCCAAGGCATAAGAGTGATAGAAAAGACGAAAGGGCGGCTCGCCGAGTGGTTCGGCGAGCCTGACTTACTTCACCGGATGAGCTTTCGTAGCTTATTTTTGACGACTATAAATACATTTTTGAACATTTAGTTTAGTATCTTTGAATCAATTACTCTTGAGAACAATCTATTTTTTTATGTTTTGAACCTGGAGACAGTTTTCTTTAGTTTTTCCTTAGCTTTGAAGGATTGAAGAAATTCATTTTTGAGAATTTGGAAGTGGGTCGTTGAGAATCTTCAAATTGGAGCATTGTAAGGATGAAATCATTATTACCAGTTGATGGATAATCAATTTGGTAACAGTTTTTACCTTTCTATAATATTTACCTAAACCCCCAATTCTTGGGGTGTGATTATGTGATTATTAGCTGATTTAGCTTATGGGTATTGCTAATTGTTAGTTTAAATGCTATTTAAAAGTGAGTTTAAGCATTAATTGTGGTTTAATTTAAGAATTGTAGTTGCAAATGCAGTTCTATTTTTGTGTTCTTAGCTTGCTCGAGAGAGAGGTTTTAGAACTAAAATTATTGATTGATGGTTTGTGGGTATTGGGTTGACCTAGGTTCAGCTCGAGAGAGTGAATCCTAAATCCAATCCCACACATTCTGCTCGAGAGAGTGAATGGATTAAGGTGTGGGCTGCTCTTATTTTGCATGCTTGTTAAAGTTCAAGAGAAATCACTTGATTTGTGTAAATTGTTCGAGAGAAAATTTCTTCCCCTTTAGCCTAGCCTACTCACTACTATCTAGCTATTTTCTAATAGTTGTAATTACCCATATGTCTATAACAGCCTGTAATCGATCACATCCCAAGAATCCATCTTTTTATTGTTAATTCTTAGTGTTTGTTATTGCTATTTGTAGTTGATAACAAAAACTAAAACCCCCATTTGACATTCGTGTCACCCCTTGATTTGAATGATGTCTTTATTCAATAACTTCTATTCCTATGACTGATTTGACCACATTCATATTTCCCAATTGAATTTGAAACACGTACCGCTCCCTGTGGGATTCGACCCTAACTCATTTAGTTGGGTTTTATACCGATTTAATGATAGTTGATGCTTAGAATTGGATGACGTGTCTTTGAAATGTTATTAATCAAAATGGCGTCGCTGCCGGGGAGTGGTGTTGTTTGAAGTTCTTTTGGTGAAGTTGAATTGTGTTCTTTTTAGTTATAGTTGAATCTACTTACTTTTAGTTTTGATTTTTGTGTGTTGCTGCTTAAAACTGAGGAAATGAGTGTCAATGGAAGCAATGGTAGCCAAGTGGGCCAGCAAGATGACATCGATAATCTCAATGATGTCAATGAACCGAATGTCAATGACCCAGTGGGTGGAGTTGGTGCCATTCGTTTGCCTCCAGCTGAAGGGAATGCTGTGTTCCACATTACAAGCATCATGTTGCAGCTCTTACAATTGAAAGGGTTGGTTGGCTCATGAGGATCCCCATGAGCATATAAGGAACTTTGTTGATGTTTGCGGACCGTTCTCCTTTAACAACATATCTCAAGAGTCGGTCCAGTTGAGGTTGTTCCCATTTTCTCTAATAGGAGAAGTGTGCAAGTGGTTGGCTAAGTTGCCAAGAGATTCTATCACTTCGTGGGAAGAGCATGTCATCGCAATCCAAGTGCAATTTTTCCCTCCTTCGAAGATGATGACACTTAGGGACATTATCCAAAGCTAAAAGCGTTTGGAGGGTGAACCAATCCATGAGACTTGGCTAAGATTTAAAAAGTTGGTGCTGCAATGCCCAACTCATGGATTGCTCGATAATGTTCTGTTGTAGTACTTTTACAGAAGCCTTGATTCTGTGAACAAGGGAGTGACTGATCAACTTTCTCTGGGAAGTTTAATGCAATAACCTTATATGATAGGAGCCCAACTCCTTGACGGCATGACCAAGATAAACCGGGTACGGTACACCCATGAAGATCAGGCCTCTCTTCTCACTTTTAAATTGACAAATGAGCAACTTGAGAAAGATCAAGAGAGGGACCAAAACATGGAAAAAATGATGACCCAACTTGACATTTTAGCCAAAAATGTCATGGGTGCTGGTGCTAGGAGTGCCAATGTTGTGGGTGTTGGTTGTGTAAACCCTGATGAGGCCAAGTTTGAAGCGATGTACAATGAAGAAGTAAACTTACTTGCCAACCAAGGAGAAGGCTATCATGCTAACTACCCTAGACCAGGTGGAAACCAAGGTTGGAACAGAGATGAGGGTTGGAGAGACCGTGATAGAGAGTGGCGGGATCGTAATCCCACTTGGAAAGAAAGAGATGGTGAGAAGGATAGGTATGTTCCTCCCCAAGAGCGTCAAAACCCCAAAGATTCTGAGGATGGCCGGACTGAGGATATGCTCTCACGTATTCTCAACAAGGTTGAAGGGTCCGATAAAGTGTTGAAGGAAATGAAGGAAGACGTATCGACTCTTAACCAGACGGTGACTTCTCATTCAGTCTCTATCAAGCAGTTGGAGACCCAAATGGGTCAAATTTCTTATTATTTAAACCCAAGACAATAAAGGGGGTTGCCTAGTGATACTATGGAAAACCCCAAGAATGAAGCTTGAGTGGGTACTTGCATCGTGCGACAACATTTACGAAGGCGCTGCTTGGGAGGCAACCCAAGTTTTTATCGGTTTATGTTTGATTTTGGAATAATGGGTGTTGATTGTGTAGGTGAAAAGTGGAATGTGTTTGAAAAGTGCAGAGTGGTGAGAAAAAGTCCAGTCGGCGACTCGCCGAAGAGGTCAGCGAGCCCGGCTTGGACCACCGTTAGACTCAAGAAAATATCAGGTTGGAGTCTGTAAAACTCGGTGAGCCCATGGACAAGTCGGTGAGCCCGACTTTATCCGGCATTTGGACCCCAAAATTAAGTGGAGGTCCTATAAAACTTGGCGAGGTAATTAACCACTTGGCGTGTCTCCGAGTGGTTTGGCGAGGTCGACTAATATCGTTGAAAAGGCCGTGAACTGAACTGTTTTTAAAAGGCCAAAGGTTTAAATTTTCAAACTCTTTCATATTCCCACACTTTTAACTTCATACAATCACACCCGCACTTTAGTTCTTCAATATTTTTGCATTTCCTCACGTTTTGTTCTTTGATCTTGTGCTCATAGTGGAATACATTGTCGCCTAGCTTTACAAAATCATAATTCAGCATTAAAGGTTGGTTTTTCGAACCCCAAACTGTTAATTAGAGTTTAAATTTAAATGAGATTGTTTATATATTATTGATGTGTGCTGGGCCTCTCTGAAATCGTAATTGTGTGCTAGTTTACTTTTCGTAGTCTCGAAATTGTGCTAAAATTGCCTAAATGATTGATTTCCTGGATTTTGTGCTCTAAAATTGATCTTAAACTTGTGGGTTTTGTTAAATAGTTGTTGGGTCTAGTCGGGTGAAGTCTGAGTAACCCAAATTGTGCTAAATGACATGCTTTGCCCAATGATGGAGTGTTTGACGTCATTCTTAAGGGCAAAAGTCATCAAATGACCAATTTTGGCCAAACCGGGGGAAGTCTGTGTACCCCGGTGGCATGGGTCGTATGGGTCTGGGCTTTATTGTTGATGTATGTTGTTTGATTTTGTTTTTGGGGGCTGCGGGTTTGATTTTAGGAATTGGGGTTGAAAAATGGTACGTTGGGCAGTTTGGTGATCTGGGTCAAGCTTGCCGAATCACTCGGCGGTTCGTCGAAGTTTCCATTTATCTCCTTTAATTTCATGTTTTGGTTGAGTTTGGTTCTATAACTTTCAGCGAGAAGCTTGAGCTCACCGAAAGTCTCCCTCTATCGCCCTTTCTGCGCCCCTAAGCCCTAAAACATGCTATAACTTTCGACGGGCTTGTCTGAGCTCGTCGAATGTTGTTGGAGATTCGCCGAATGACCCTGTATATTGTCGAACTATATTTTTTTGGGAAATTTTTGAGCCAGTCCTTTCGGCGAGCCTGATCTAACTCGCCAAATTGACTCAACGACTCACCGATCGATTCAGCGAGTCTTCCTGCAATTTGTTTTCTGCGTGTTTCTTAGATTAATTCTAACTCTTTTTGGTGTGTATTGCAGATATGGCTAGGAACAACTTTGACGATAGTGGTATGCCTCCCCGCAAAATAGTACGGGGGTATTATTATTAATAAGGGGGCAGCTGTTCCCTCTAAAAAGAGGGAAACAAGCACCTCCAAAAGGAGGCAAAAGAAAGGGAAAAATGGCCGTAGCAGAAAGACCGGAGGATAACTCCGGTAGCGATGGGGAGTCTCCTCAGTCTCAGCCCTCATTCTTAGAGCCTAAGGATGACTATCCACTAAAGACGGGTTGAGATACTTGCTCGAGTTCACCAAGTTCCGTCTAGGATCCCAAGGCTCACCCCTCCTGCTGGTGATACAGTGCTAGCTCCGGCACCGACGGTGGTTCCAGCGCCACTAGTTCAGGGTCCTCCTCCCCGACTACTCAACAGATTAAAGGCCGAGGGATTGAGGACAATTCTTGAAGAAAAGAGGTTTTCTAAAGATGGATTAGCGGACATATATCCTCATGTGCGGGACACTATCCGGTTCCATAGGTTTGAGCAGTTCACCAGGCCCATGGCCCCAACATTCCTACATGGGTCCGAGAGTTCTACACGGCGTATGGTGACCTGGTACCTAAGGGCAAGAAGAAGGCTAGTGCCTTCAGTCCGGTAGAGTCCATCATGGTTCGAGGGACAGTAGTGAGATGCAACCGCGATTATATCAACGCTGTATTTGATAGAGGGTCAGTTTTTGACTACCCAAATTTGGCTACCACTATGACACCTTTGGATGATCTAAAGGGTTGGCTTGCTCCCCTCATTGCTAACACCACCCCGATGTAGATTGAGGCAGGAGCTCCGATTGAGAAGAAGGATTTGAATATAGCTGCACAGTACTGGTTTGGATTCATTAGCAGCTCCATTATGCTCTCATAGAATGAGTCCATCATCCGCCATCCAAAGGCGACCTGTCATGGGTCAATCATAGCCTAGATGAGCATTGACTTAGGATTCATTATTGAGTAGGAGATGGCCATGAGGGCCAAGTAGCGCCAGACATCCCTTCCCTTCCCGGTCCTGATTACAGAGCTATGCCAGTGTGCTGGAGTTCCTCGTGATGAGAAGAGGGACATAGAGGTCACCCCCACATCTTCCACTGATATTTGGTGCATAGAGGCCGAGTACACTTGGGATGAGGCTGATAGGAAGAGAACGACTTTGGTGGATGCATCCCCGAAGGTTGATGTTTATTATATACCTGTAGAGGCATCTTTGCCTTCTCCGACCTCTAGGTCTTCAGGTACACCTGTTTCCACTTCTTCCCAGGTTCCTGGTTCTTCTGTTGCTTCCTAGCTCACTGGGATTACTCAGGTCATGATCCTCAAGATGGGGCACCCTGCTCATTCTGCCAATGTGCGGTCTACCCGGCTAGAGGCCGAAGTGCCTTGGATAATTGAGCGAGCCATCTTAGCTGCATTGACACCCCTCCGAACGTTAATTGATGATCTCAAAGCAAGAGTAAAGGTATATGAGAGAGGAAATAGGGTTACTTCAGAGGTGACAACTTTAAAAGCCGATGTTTCATATTTAAGAAAGAATGTGGACTATTTGAAGTCCACAGACTTCACTTCTCTCTTTGAGTCAGCTGAAGATCAGGATGCCCTGCCCAGTTCTAAGATGCCTCCAACCTCCACTGGATATATGCCTATGGATGATGTGGCAGTTGATGAGTCAGAGGCAGAGACAGATGAGGAGCAGCTTGATGGTCAGGAGGAGACCATCTATGGAGACCTGCCAAATTTAGAGGAAACGATTGTACAGTCTGTCATTCAGACATCACTGACAGAGACGTCTATGACAGGCTCTAGTGGAGCCAGTGTTGCTCTTACACCGGGCACTAATGCCTAGGATCAGAGTGTTTCACCGGGCACTGATGCCCTGACAGATGGAGCGACTGTTTAGATAGGACTTTTCTTTACCTCCTTCTCTGTCATTTTTATTTACTTTTGATCACTTTTGTTGCATTTGAGGACAAGTACCTTTTTATTTGTGGTGTGGTGAGGTATTTCCATACCTACCTCTTGTTACTATTGATGAGTCCATAAATTGGATTCATTTAGGGCTTTATTTTGATAGAAATAGTGTCCTCAAATGCTTATTTTGTCTTAATATCTGATGAAAACTCTTAAGTTTCAGGTATTTGAAGTTTTAGTAGAAGCATGGACACTTAGGCGCAAAAAGAAACAAAAAGGCTGAAAAGAACGAAGATGCTGAAGCCTGAGCATCGCCAAGAACACTTGGCGATTCGTAGAAGGGATGCACTCTGCCCTTTGTTCCAATACGCAAAATCCTGAAGGAGCAGGATAAAAAAGGAGATGAAAGGAGCAGTCGGCGTTCCGCCGAATAGATCCGTGAAACAGTACTATGTCGCCCAATGACACAGTGCACGACGATGCTAAAGGCTAGTGCAAGACGGCGACGAACTACACCAAAGGGCGAATCGCCGAGTTAATCGGTGATTCCGACTAACCTCACCGAATGATCTGCCATCACTATTTTTTGAAGTCTATAAATACTAGACTTATTATTAATTTTATAGATTCGAACATTTAGTTTAATTTCTAGAATAGAATAGTACTTTTTGGATATATTTCTCTCAAGTTTGGAGAGGGTTTTTCGGAAACTTGAAGAAAGAAGGATTTCATCTTTCCCAAGTTGGAAGTGGGTCTTCTCCATTCTTCTTCCTTTGATTAAATCAAGGTTTAATTTCTCATTCCCACTTGATTTTACTATCATTTTAGGTGTATTTTATTATTTCTTGATGTGTGGCTAAAAACCCCATTCTTGGGGTGTGATTTAGCAAATATGTGTTGATATTATTGCTGGGTCTTGCTTGCTGATAGGCTAGATGTAATTTAATGGTGATTTCACCTAGTGTTTGTGGTTTAATCTAATGGGTTTGTAGTTGCAAATACAAAGCCACCCATATGTTTTTGGCTTGCCCGAGAGGGAGGTCGCGAAACTAAGACCACTAGACTGATGGCCTAAGGAGTGGGTTGACATGAGGTTCAGCCCGAGAGGGTGAGCCCTAGTCTCATATCCTAACACTCAGCTCGAGAGAGTGAGTGGGGTAAGGCATAGGCTGGCGTTCATGCGGCAAATGGGTGTCCGAGAGGAACACATTTGAAACGGGGTAAGTTGCCCGAGAGAAAACTTATTTCCATTTAAAGCTTAGCGTAGTCACTATTGTCTTACAAATTTCCTATCAAAAGCATGTACCCAACTACTTATCTCAACTTGTATTGCGGTCACACCTTAAGAACTCTTCCCCACACTTGATTTTCTTGTCATTTTAGTTGTTTCCACTACTTGTGACAAAACACCAATTGATATTTGACACTTTCGTGTCACCCCCGTCAATTTACTATGTTTTTAATCGTTAATGTCTTTAGCTACGACTAGTTAAAACTAAAATTTATTTTTCTATTAATTCTCAAAACCACTCCCTTGGGACACGACCCCAACCCTTGGTTGGGTTACTATATTATCGACGATCGTAAGACACTCGTACCGTAGGTTAGTGTCGTTGGTTACGATAAGCATAAACTATATTTTCTATATATTGGGTTTTTGTGTTAAAATTGTGTTTTGGTTTCTATATTGTGGATGTTTGAGCTTATGGCTCCTTGTTATGAATGTAAATGGTTTTTGAGACCTATCTGAAATTTTTTGCCACTCTTTGTTGTGTGTGAATGTGGTTGTTTTTGTGCAAATTTGAGTATCGATCATGATCAATACCAATGACTTAAATAATGCTCTTAATCAAACAAAAATGAATGTGTGGCTACGATGAGGCCAAATGAAGTTGTATACACAATATATGGAATTTTTACATTTCATTGTGACTAGCCGATTATTGAATGAGTCTCTTGTGATGAACATTGCACACTAGCGGAAGTGTGGAGTCTCGTTTGATATTGGTGCCAATGCCTTAAGTGATGATCATACTTGGAACCTTTTGTGATGACACCTAGAATTTGCCTCGTTGGTCCGATTGACTAAGTGATGCAAGCTCTTGAAATGATCTTATGCAACAATTTTGAAGAGTGAAACAATTTAACAATATACCTTTTTTTGTGTCCAACCTTGTGAGTTGTGTGAACCTTGCTTGACCCCTTTGAGCCATACCCTTTTCTTGGAAGAAACTTGATGCAATTGTGACCCCTCTTTATCTATACACCCATAATCCTCATGAAATGTGGTTTGTTGGAATAGTCAACTTAGCCTAAAAGCCTAAGTTAGGGGTGTGGTGAAAAAAGAAAGTAAATGAAGAAGTGTGAAAAAGTCTCCCTTTGATCCATGGTGTTGAGAAAGATGGAACCCCTCCATATTAAAAAAAAAGAGAAAGATAGAAAGAAAGCAAAAGAAAAAGAATGAAAAAGTTGTGAAAGTTGCAAAAGAAATGGGGTGTCCGGTATTCCATTGAAAGTTGAATAATGGGGTGAATTTTGAGCATGAGTAAAAATGCTGAAGAAAAGGAATAAAAGTGATATTCAGACACATTTCATGAGGGTAGCAGCCACTGAGCCTAAATGACCATACCTTTATACTCAGCCCCATTACAAGCCTAGACCTTTTTGATCTTGATTGAGCTGAAACGAATGTTGATTGGAAAATAAGGGCAAACCTATAGGTGAAGTCATGCATTTGTTCATATTTGTAAGTGTGAGAGTCGTATGTGATTCCGGAGATATAATTTGTTGAAGATTTGTGTGTGAATATGGAATCATCTTTGTTGTGAGGGCATTTGAGTACCTTTTTTGAGCTTGAACTTGCATTTGAAGCAAGTATTGTGAACTTGAGAATCTTTGATAATGGTGAGTCACAACTTGAATTTTCGAGTGCACAATTGATCATTGCATGAGTAAGTTGAGTCTTGTTGTGTGTATTTATGATTGAGTCTTATGTAGCACAGTTTGAGACATCCTTTTTGAACTGCTAAACTTGAGTTTTACGTAAGGACAAGCAAAAGTTTAAGTTAGGGGTGTTGATGAGTCCGAGATTTGGACTCATTTAGGGCTTTGTTTATATAGAATTAGTGTCCTCAAGTGCTTATTTTATGCCAATAATTGATGATTAATCCTTGAATTCAGGATTATGGATTGAGGAACACAACACGGACACTAACAGGCAAAAAGGAACAAAACAGGCTGAAGAAATGAAAATAGGCGAGCCTGAGGATCGCCAAGAGCACTCGGCGTGTTGCCGAGTGGTTCATCAGAATGCCTAAAGTTCCAGTGTGCCAGGCCTTGAAGGAAAGAATCAAGTTGGCGTTGGAAAGGAGCAGTCGGCGGATCGCCGAGTAGTTTCACGATGCAAAGATAGATCACCCAAAGTTACAGACCTTGAGGATGCTGAATGCCAAGGCAGAAGGGCGATGGAAAAGACCAAAGGGCGGCTCGCCGAGTGGTTCGGCAAGCCCGACTTACTTCGCCCAATGAGCTTTCGTAGCTTATTTTTGGTGACTATAAATACATATTTGAACATTTAGTTTAGTATCTTTGAATCAATTACTCTTGAGAACAATCTATTTTTTTAAGTTTTGAACCTGGAGACAGTTTTCTCTCGTTTTTCCTTAGCTTTGAAGGATTGAAGAAATTCACTTTTGAGAATTTGGAAGTGTCTCTTTGAGAATCTTCAAATTGAAGCATTGTAAGGATGAAATCACTATTACCAAGTTGATGGATAATCAATTTGGTAACAGTTTTTACCTTTTTATAATGTCTAGCTAAAACTCCAATTCTTGGGGTGTGATTATGTGATTATAGACTGATTTAGTTTATGGGTATTGCTAATTGTTAGTTTAAATGCTATTTAAAAGTGAGTTTAATCATTAATTGTGATTTAATGTAAGAATTGTAGTTGCAAATGCAGTTTTATGTTTATATTTTTGGCTTGCTCGAGAGAGAGGTTTTAGAACTAAAATTGTTGATTGATGATTTGTGGGTATTGGGTTGACCTAAGTTCAGCTTGAGAGAGTGAATCCTAAACCCAATTCCACATATTCAGCTCGAGAGAGTGAATGGATAAAGGTGTGGGCTGCTCTTATTTTGCATGCTTGTTGATGTTCGAGAGAAATCATTTGATTCGGGGTAAATTGTTCAAGAGAAAATTTACCTCCCCTTTAGCCTAGCCTACTCACTACTATCTAGCTATTTTCTAATAGTTGCATACCCATATGTCTATAACTGCCTATGATCGATCACATCCCAAGAATCCGTCTTTTTATTGTTAATTCTTATTGTTTGTTACTGCTATTTGTAGTTGATAACCAAAACTAAAACCCCATTTGACATTCATGTCACCCCTTGATTTGAATGATGTCTTTATTCGATAGTTTCTATTCTTATGACTGATTTGACCACATTCATATTTTCCAATTGAATTTGAAATACGTACCGCTCCCCTATGGGATTCGACCAAACTTATTTAGTTGGGTTTTATACTGATTTAATGACCATTGAAGCTTAGAATTGGATGAAGTGTCTTTGAATCGTTATTAATAAACACTGAAGTCTACTGCTATATGGGGAGTTACAAAAGAAAGTGTAGCCCATGGATCTAACAACTCATAAACATCTGAATAGAAGACTTGTAATCCTCCCACTATTGGTACCAAGTATAGGCCACTCCCTTCAACTGATAGGCAGCTAAATCCTCTCGACTAGAGTGACACCTATAATATTAGTTACCTTCTGGATGTCGTTGAGAAACTCTTGTGCATCCTCTTCTAACTTAGACCTATGAAACTCTTGAGGGTTCATCTGAGCAAAGTCTCGAATTCTTACTGTAGTAGTGTAAGTCTCTGACGGAGCTGGGGCCGCAACCTGTTGATTGACCTGGGCGGTCATGGCCTAAGCAAGCACTTGGAAAGCAGCCCTGAACTCAGCATGCGTGACTATCCTATTTAATGGGTTTGATGGAGCTGCTGGTTGATTCGTGGCGTTAGCTCTTCTTGGAGGCATTTTCTGAAATGCGTAGAGCAGGAGTTATAAGGAGATTAAATAGAGTTCATACTCTATAGAACGAGTTGGAAAAGAAAGAAGGGAAGTTTTTGTTAGAACACTTAGTATCCTCCCTCTCATAGGTGTGGCACACTTCACACTCATGAAAGATACTCTACTTAGTGCGACTTTCAAACACCCTAGGACTCTTGAACGTCATACTTTGATACCAAGTTTGTCACGCCCCAAGGCTATCCCCTAGACGTAACACGAGACTTAGGATCACGAGTGACCCCAAGCCAACCCTGAGTCTGGCATATATCAAGCATACTGAGAATAACTAAGTAAAACATATACTATGCAGAAGCTAAAAATAATGGATATCTAAAATGGGGAAAAACCCAACTAGTCTGAATATATAAAATATACTAAGAGCTTAGTGATAACTGAAACAACCACTTAACAACTCAAGTTGAATCTACTACTATGTCTGAAAAGCCTCTAACTGAATTGAGTTATTGAAACATGCCCTTAGCTAACTCTAAGAAAACTGAAAATTAAAATTAAGACTGAAATAGAAAGCATGTCTATTGTCCATGAAGTATGAGGACTCACCACTGAATCTGCTGAAATCAAACTAAGTATGATCTGGATGCTTAACGCTTGAACCTACATCATGAAACGATGTAGCACAAAGTATGCATCAGTACTTGGAATGTACTGAACATGCAGGATATAGATATGCTAAGCTGAACAAAGTATATGAGCTGAACAATGCATAACTGATCAATGATATAATCTGAACAAGGATATAGATATGTAATGAAGTATAACTAACATATAAACTAGATGCAATGATCAAGTACTAATTATGAAGACAACATGTTGAACTGTATACTGAAGTAACTACTGAAAATCTGGTCAATGCACTAAGAGTCTGACTGTGGGAGCTACTATTAACCGACATAAACTACGTGAGCTAAATGTGGAGTTCGATGTATACGCCCCATCGAGAGGACCTAATATACCTTGCTAGGGGTATAGAGGAATAACTGTGGTATGATCACTAAAACTGATGCCCAACAGATGGGACTTATAAACCTACACGGGCACGTAATTCTGGGACTTTGAGGGTACGCTGAACCCTAGTCCAACTCGGTACTAAGTCTACTCCCATCTTAATATTCATGAAGCTAAAATGCACTAAATATGAATAGCCAAAAACTGACATGCTAAGTGAGAATGCAACATTTATATACTGAGAATATGGCATTCGAAATCTGAAGCATGAATTTCTGTCTGACTGGACTAGCAAGTATAATTCATGAACTAGGATAAATTTACACACGCTAGGGTTCTAAGTTCTATGCAAGGAACTATGCTAAATTGTCAAGAAACAAGTTATTTAGATCAAAGGAACCATAATCACAATAAATTTTGAAAATCTAGAAGCCCTAGGTTTGAACAGTTTATGAGTATCTAAAGAACTAACTGAATTCTAGGGACCTAATAGGTGAAAGAAACTCACTAGTGAAATTCCACGTACCTGGTGACAAAATTTACGGAGGAATTCTTTGGATTTTGGGGCTGAACTTTGAAGAATACTGCTGCTTGTTCTAGAAAAAAACTGGCGCCTCTTTCTCTTCTTTTCGTTCTTACTTGGATGATTTTGGGAGAATGAGCGTTCTAGGTATGCCTGACTAGATTATTAGGCTTAGACTAAGTAAAACGATGTAGTTTAGGCATCAAACGACGTAGTTTAAGTGCCCCAACGCATAGAGAAAGGACAAAAATGACCCTGACTTAAAGCTGATAAAGTACCACCCATGAGGAGACTGACGAGCTGTCGTTTGAACCACTACCCGTCGACTAGGTCATGGGTCATCGCCTGCTTGACAGGGCTTCACAAAAACGAGCATAACTTTTTACTCCGAGCTTGGATTTTAGCAAACTTGGTGGTGTTGGAAAGAAAATTCAATTATCTTTAATTTGATAGATCATAGGCCACATAATTCCTCTTTTTCTAAAAGACATGACCGTTTGAAGTTGACCCAAAAGTCATTTTCCTCTAAATAGTTGTTGACCCTCACCTACGGCCAGACCTATGGTCCGTAGGTCAACCCACGAACCTTACTGGTCGGCCATGGGTGGGATCAGAGTTTCCTAAGTTTGGAACCCAATAATGGGACCCCACCTAAGGTCCGTGGTCTGACACACAGTCCATCGGTGGCTTTCGTTGGTTCTGACACCAGATCCTGGAAAGCTGCATTTTTCCATCTTCTCGAATTAGAGGTGTTACAAATAATTAAGCATATTTTCATTGAATTCTATAATGTAATGAAACTATGGAAGGAACTAGGGGTAATATATACTATAAATCAATTCATCAATGATTATTAAGAAATTGACTGGTTAACTCTAGTGAAACGACCCCAAAAATGCCCGAAAATGTGTTTCGGAAACACCAATAATTGTATTTTCCATATATCTCAAAATTTGGGCATGATTTCAGAAATTCGACTTCATATTCTTATTCAGGGGGTCAAATTGAGTGGGAAATGGGTCTAACCCGAATTTTAGAGCAACCGTATCAAAATTCAAAAATCGCAAAAAATGTGATTTGGAGGGTCAACTTTAAAGGG
>JAJOOR010020437.1:0-19993 GCA_036250505.1 Solanum acaule | reverse complement strand
ACCCCCCCCCCCCCCCAAAAAAAAAACCCACCCACCCACCTAAAAAAAATTTAAAAGTTTTTTCTTAAGAAAATAATTTCAATTTTTTTTTTTTTACCCCCTACACCCAACCCCCAACCAGCCCCCTACAACCCCCACCCCCACCCCCACCCCCAAATAATAATTTAAAGTTTGGTTTTAAAAATTATTTTCAATTTCAATTTTTTTATTTTTTAACCCCATCCCACCCCTACCCCGACCCCCCAATCACCCCCTCTCCCCACACACAAAAGAAATTTAAAATTTTGTTTTTAAAAAAAATAATAATAATTTAAGTTTGAAAGTTAGGTCCCGAGTCGGGTGAGATTGGATCCAAATTTGAAAGTTGGGGTTGAAATTTTGATTTAAAAGTCGAATCTTGGGTCTCGCATCGATTATTGGTTGTCGTAGTCAGATCCTGGTTCGAAAGTCGGATCCCGATTCAGGTGTCGAAGTCAAAATTGGATTTGATAGATCGTGTTCAAGTTCAGGTATTGGGGTCATGTTCTGGATTGTATATCGGGTCTCAATTCATATGTCAAGTCTTGTGTCAATAGTTGGGGTCAAGTCCTGGTCAGATCTTAGGATCGTATTTCAGATCTGTCGCCAGAGTTGTGTTCTAGTTCACGTATCGGAGGTCATGTCCTAGATCGATTATTGAGGTTGGTTTCCGGTCAAAAATTCTTTTTACTCTCTAGTAAAAAAATTAAAGATATTTTCTTTAAAATTATTTTTCATTCATAAACCAAACACTAAAAAATACAAAAAAAAAACACTAAAAAATATATTTTGGAAAATATTTTCTAAAATATGAGAAAATAAGTCAGAAATTCACTTGTTTTCGAGAAAAACATTTTTCATTCAAAACATTTTCATTCATACCAAACACACCCATGAATGAACAACAACTTCTTTGATATAATTCTCTTTATTTTCAATATGTGTAGCTAATTATTCTAGGAGTGTGCAATGTAGTTGGATTATATATTGAATTTGGGTTTTTGTAATTGTTCAATTTTATGTTAATCTGAAATTTAATTAGTTGGTCATATTTTCATTTATGAATTCAGGTTGCAAACTCAATTCTAGTCTATATATCTATGCTTGCTTGAGAGAGTTGTATTGAGTGGGTGAGCTAATTAATAAATGTTGATTAATTTCAATTGCTAGTCTTTCTTAAAAAAGGAAACTATGTTAAGGTTTTAGATTGGTTATGTGTAGTCCGCATGTTGAGGTTCGAGAGAAATCACTTGAAAGTCTAGTGATGATTGAGAAAGGCTTGTTGGGCTATTTGATGACCTAACCTACCCATTGATGATTTATCACATTGAACAATACGATTATTCATGTTTGAAATTGACATTCAACTATGCACATTTCTAAGATTCATCTCTTGCTTGTTAAAATTCTTTGATCCTAATTGTGTTAATAATTTGTCAATCAAACTCTAAATTGATATTTTGAAACGCCTCCAATTTGAATTTATGTTATCAATTGATTTTACAAACTTACAAGAAATTAGTGCATAATATTACCTCATAATTGAAGTCTAGCCTATATCACTCCCTGTGAGATTCGACTTAACCTTTCGTTGGGTTTTTATTGCTAGCGATCACGTGTATGTTAATTCGTAAAAACACATTTGAGCGTTATCAAGCACATCTCTTAAAAAGCGGAAGACTATCTTTTCCTAATTCACTTGCCTTCAACTCAATTTCATAATTTTTAACTTAATTTGCACCCACACAATTCTTTTAGTAAACATTGCAAAACTAGAATATTTTAAAACAAAGCTAGAGAGTTTGGAATCAAAGGGCAACAAAATTCAACTAAGAACCAAATGGTAACATTTTAACGCTTAAATTAACGTCGTTGAAATCAGGTCAAATTGGATAAGGCTCAAATTTCTATGCGCCTTGTAAGGCGCCAAGATGCACGGCGGTTGCGCCTTTTACAAAGCGCATACAATTTGAGCTTTCCCTTGTAATTAAAAAAAAGTTATTTTAATTGCTTTTTTTTTTTTGGAAGTTAAGATTAAAAAATAAGTTTTTTCATTGTTTTTTTTTTTGGAAGTTAAATTTTTTTTTAAAAAAAAGTTTTTTCATTTCCTTTTTTTTTGGAAGTTAAAATAAAAAAAATGTTTTTTCATTGTTTTTTTTTGGAAGTTAAATTAAAAAAGAAAAAACTTTTTTCATTGCTTTTTTTTTTGGAAGTTACAATTGAAAAAAACACGTTTTTTATTGCTTTTTTTTTTATGGAAGTTAAGATTAATAAAAACGTGTCGAGAGCGTCATCTTTAAATAGGCTCTACACTATGTAATCTAAATTTAATTGGAACTTCAATACGGATTCTAAACACCGAATGAGAAGTTTAAAAAAAAATTAAAAAATGGAAGAACCTGACTTATAGTAAATAAGTATATTTTACTATTGTTGTTCGTTTAATTTACTTTGTTAAAAGAACAATTACAATATTTAAAAAAAAAAAAAGAACAAACTCAGTTTTATTTCAATGATTTGACATTTGAAGGTACATTCATCTATATATAAACACTTCTTATTTATTTCTGTAAATATTAGTTTCAGTATGATAAAAACAATGAAAAAATGTTTTTTTTTTTTTAAAAAAAAAATTAACTTCCGAAAAAAAAAGCAATGAAAAATTTGTTTTTTAAAAAATAAATAAATTAACTTCCAAAAAAAAAGCAATGAAAAAACGTTTTTTTAAAAAAATAAAATTTAACTTCCAAAAAAAAGCAATGAAAAAAACCTTTTTTTTAATCTTAACTTCCAAAAAAAACAGCAATGAAAATAACTTTTTTTTAATTACAAGGGAAAGCTCAAATTGTATGCTTGTAAGGCGCAACCACCGTGCGTCTTACAAGACGCTGATAGAGGTGCGCCTTACAAGGCGCATAGAAATTTGAGTCTTATCCAATTTGACCTAATTTCAACGGCATTAATTTAAGAGTTAAAATGTTTCCCTTTTGATTCTTAATTAAATTTTGTTGCCCTTTTGGCTCCGAACTCCAAAGCTAGAGGTCATGTCATGTCCCTACTATGGAGATATAGAAGTGGGTTTTTTGACATTTAAATTGTTTATCCAATCATCTTATACATGTATAATGCATGGAATATAGACAAGCTAACAAAAATTAAATTAATCATTTCTTGTTGGATCACATCATCTTTTACATAAATATCTTTTTTCTTGAAAACTTGTTGCATGGATAGTACAATGTATTACAATGCAATAATAAATAAACATATATCATACAAAGTAACTTGATATTTACAGTACTTCATAATCTTCTTCAGTAGCCCATGGATATCTTTTGTAGTTATTCTTAATCTGAGAAGGATTTTGTGGCGTAGACCATGGGTACTTCATTGATGGATCTCTTGGCAACTTTCTGAAGTTCAAAAATGGTGCCCATAGAAGAATCCTAGTTTTTCAAAACAATTGTCTTGCTCAATATATATGTCAATCAACTAATTATCAAATTCCAAATATGATTTATAACCACACAAATTTCTATCATTCATTTTATACTACAAGTTTTAAAATTCTTCTTTTCTTCCTGAAACTTCGTGTCGAGTCAAACTACCTCACATAAAATGAGACGGAGGAAGTAGTATTTTTTTTCCAAATAAGCTAACTTTGATTTATCATAGTCCAAGTATTACCAACAAGAAAGAATGAAAGATACAAATTCAATAATAATAAATGCATAGATGTTACAAAATACCTTTTCATCCTTCCTTTTGGTCATATAACTATGAGTTTGATTCAACAAATTTAATTACATTTTCTAACATAATTATTACAAAACACTATCCTTATTAACACAAAATTACATATCATGTTTGTATCGCGTAATTAAATAAAATATATACAAAAAGAGCATGCATATTATTATTCATGTACCCCGTATTATCGAATACACCAACTTAAAAAATTATATCAATATTATTGAGTTGTATATTGGAGGGATATATATTTATATAAACTTTTAGTTTCTGGAAATAATCAATATTGATCTGATTTAGTTAACTTAATTGATGACAAATACATGTAAACATCTTTTAACAATTATTTGTTCATATTTATACGTTATTCTAAAAATATGCTAACTACTCTTGATCATTACTCGTTTTGATAATTTATTGCTAATAAAATGTGTTATAAGTGAAATGCTTAAAATTTGATGAAGTGTTGAACGACCAGAACAACCTCGCCACACGAGGCTCAGGGAGAGAGAGGATATGTGTGGCACGTGGTGTGGAACCAAAGAAAGCTAAAAAGCAAACAAGTGTGAAGAAAAGAGTCTTAGTGGAACCTCTTAGTTAATTTTTCTACTATAAAATTTGTTCTAATACGTTTATGAGTCAAAATCAACCTAGTGAAGAATGGAAAAGCTGCAAGAAGGATTTTTTTCTTAGAGTTATCTTTTTAGGGTTGTTCTATGGTTGGGGTCAAAGTATGAATGTTTATGTCATAATCTAATTATTCTTGCATTGTTATTTAAGGAGTGTTCGTGTAATGATCCATTTACTTGCTTTTATGTGCATTTTTTTGTTTTGCCCCTTTATGTAGTTTCTACGTAGTGTTTATGGTGTGTTGGAATGGAAAACATGCTTTCTTTCTGAGGTTGTCATGAGAGTTTTGCAGAGTGAGTTTTTCTTTATTGGAAGCTTTTAAGTTGAAAAAGTTTATTTTGATCAACATTCGAAAAATCTGATGTCATATGAGTTTTCCATCAGTTCTATCAGCTCTAGAAGGCCCATTTTGGGCTAGTGGAATAATTGGTTTGGGTCCCAAGACCTTTGCTGTTAGGCGAGAAGTTTTTGAAAGTTTGGCAAATATTTGACTTCGGTCAAAATTCTTGGTAAATGTTCTCGAATGAGAATTTTATTAGTGCGATTAGCTCCGAAATGTCAAGTTTGGTCGAGAACAACCTTTGATTCAGATTTCAAGGTGATTGGGATAATTTTGTGGTGTTTTGTTGATTTTTGTGCAAGTGTTGACTTGGGTCAACATGTTATTGAGACGACCTATGGTGATTGTTTCATCAATTCCATTGTATCTAGAATGCCATTTTTGGTAGGGTAGCATGACTCATTTGGATTTGCAGGGTTTCAAATAAATTCCGAGAATTCATTCGGAGAAGATTCCCCCTTATCTTTTAACTGATGCCAAAGCTGCTAGTGCAACTTGTTAGGGTTTTGCCCTGATTTTCTTACCATAATTTAAGATTTATTTTTTCTCAAAGAAAAGACAAAACATTACCATAAATGTTTTTACTTTTCTTGAAAAGAAAATATAATATTCTTTCATATTGGTTTATTCTCTCCTTTTAGGACTCTTTTTCTAGTAAGAAAAGGTTTTAGGACTATATAAATATAGGTTTGTTTCTTCTAACACAAAAACAATAACATCCACAATGTAGTCGTTTAAGAGTCTTGTTTATGGGGAGATTTATTCTCTCTAAAGTTTCAATGTTTTTCTTTATATTAATTTTGATATAATAATATTTTGATTTTTAGTATAAGTTTTTGTTATCTGATTTATCAACTATATGATTTGTAAATTGTAAGCTTCCGCATGACGCCTTAATCACCCTTCATAACCCAACACAACTGTTTTAGCAGCCTCCAGATCGCTTTAGCGGTGGTAGGACATCTAGTGTCTAACCGCTTAAGCGACATCTGGACCGCTTTAGCGGTAGGCGCTTAAGCGTCCCTGGACCTCTTTAGCGATAGAGGCAACATAAGGCCTACTCACTTTAAAGGCTAGTCGATCACTTTTGCTATGGTCTATTAAGTGGGCACTTGATTACTTTTGAAACCATGAGTGTTATAATATCTCTTATGTTCTTCTTCAATTCTTCAAAGAAGACATAAGTAAAATGAGCTCAGGATCAATTCTCGTCCTTTCAAGCTAATTTAAAGGTAAAATTCTTCCTCTTCACTTTTAAATCCTAATTATAGCTTTTTTTCTTCATATCATCCACACATTATACTTCTTAGGAACTCAAACTCACAACCTTAAGATTGGAAGTGAGGAATGCTTACCATCTGATCAACTATGTCTTGTCTCTCATTTTTACTTTATTTTTAACTTTATTCACTTTTTTCAAATTTAACTTCTATAAAAATACCCTTAAACTATCCGAAATAACTCAATGAGGGAGAAGGGGTGAAATCGTTTCTAGAAAATAATGAAATGAGGGGAAAAAAAAAGTAATTAGAATTTAGGGATTTAGTCTATGTGGCAGTGGAAAAAAAGAGTAATTAGTATTGGCATGCAATGTGGCATCCACATGGCATTTAACAACTTCCGTTAATAAGAAGGGTACTTTTGACCCAATAGTTTGACGGGAAGGGTAGTTTTGAGCCGAAATATAGTTGAAGGGTAAATATGAGCTATTTCGGATAGTTTAAGGGTATTTTTGACCCTTTTCCGTATATTATATGATCATTTATACACATACACAAATGTATGAAACTTATGCCCCACAATTCATTCAAATGTAGATTATATTTGATGTCTACCAATATTTGGCAAGAGTATGCACGATAAAAAAATTTCAATATAAACTCCATTTTGTATTTATCCATATCCAAATAGCTGAAAATAAATCTCTCTTTTTATTCTACATTCACTGAATCAAAGATTACATATGTGTCTGATATGAGGAAAAATATTTATATATATATTTTTATTTTGATGGGTTTATAATTTATATGTTCATGTATGTATATATTTAAGTTTAAACATTTAGTACAAATAATGGACCAAACACATTAGTAATAAAACTTTGAACTTATATCCAAAATCTTTATAAAAACATCAGAATTAGTGGAGACTACCAAAAAAATTAGTGGAGACTACCAAGTTGCCACCAAATCCTCTTTATTGGTGATGAAGTCGCCGTCAAAAGACCTTTTATATATAGCGACAATTTCTTCATATATCGCAGCCAATTAATTTTCTAGGCATTTAGTAGGATTATTTGTGGCGACTGCGATTAAGTCACCACTAATATGTTATCTTTCGTGGCGATTTCAAGGATCGCCGCTAAAACTATACACTTTGGGGCAACATTTATTTGTCGCCACTGATTCATCTTATTTTGTGACGATAAGATAAGTTGCTACAGAAAGTCGTCACAAAAGCTCTGATTTCTTGTTGTGTAAATGTGTTTTTTTACGATAAGATAAGTTGCTACAGAAAGTCGTCACAAAATCTCTGATTTCTTGTTGTGTAAATATGTGATTTTTTACGATAAGATAAGTTGCTACAGAAAGTCGTCACAAAAGCTCTGATTTCTTGTTGTGTAAATATGTGATTATTTAAATCAAGTAAATTCATATTAATTTTTTCTAAACAATAAGAGTGTTAATTCAGTATTACATAGGAGTTCACGAAACTACTCTACCGTCCCAAATTATTATTTCTTAGTCTCTTAAAAATAAAAATGTTATATATTTAGAATGTAATACAGTACATTTATTTATAATAAATTTATTGTAATTTAATCTACACATTGGAAATGATCAAATTCATTATAGAACATAAAAAAAAATAGATAAAAACTTTTAAAAGCCTATTTTTTCGAATGATTCATGACATATAAATAGACAAGAAATTGAGATTAAAATTTTTTTTTGAATAGTTTTAATGTGTTTAAAATATGAAAGAAAAATTTGAAAAAAACTCAAGTTTATTGTGGTCGTAAATCTGAAAGCCAAATCGAATTTATCTTTAATAAATTTATAGAAACTGATTTGTAATTAATTGAAGAAAATAGCAAATTTTTATAAAACAATTATAATTACAATTTTATCTAATATAGAAGGTACATTTTTATGTTTCCCGCCCGGTGTATAGTATTCGTATCGGAGTCTGATTAAATCATAATTTGCGTCGGAAAATTTCAGACTTCATACCCAGAGGGCTCGATTCCGAGACCTTTGATCAAGAATAGAGGACTGCTTACCATTATTAATTTATTATATTTAGGCTTGTAGCAATTTTGTATGATTAAATTTGCTATCAAAGAATTACTTGGGAGCTTTAATTGGACATGAACTAATTATTTTTGTAGATTAAAATAAAAAATTAAATGCTATTTAATCTTCCGCAGTGAAATAATTTCATGTGATTCTTGTAGCTGAGTGGTGGTTTTCCTTCCAACAAAATATTGCTTCAAAATGATTTTTAAAATTAATTTATTAATTATCATTACTTTAACCATTTGTATTCCATGTTATGAACTAAATCATATATTGATGACTTAATTTTATATTTTTATTTCTCACTGGGTACTTATATTAAAGTAGATGGTCTAATGTAAAAAAGAAGTATGTAATGTCTTTAGAGCCTTTTTGTCTAAAAACTACATATTTTTTAAAGCACTTTTTAAAAATAATTTTTCATAAAAGTGCTTTTGAAAAAAAATCAATTTGTGTTTAGATAATTCATTTGAAAAAAATATTTTTGATAAGCAGATTGTGTTTGACTAATCTTTTTTAAAAGTGTTTTTAAGAGTTAAATTATATTAAAAAAAGAAGACAAATATCAATGTACTTTTAATATTAAAATTATTTTATAGAGAGAAACTATTTTATATATCTATTATAAAAAATTTAATCAAATTTTTATTTTTATTAAATTAAATTGTATATATTCAATTTTTCAATCAATATTATACATAGATAAATACAAAGATAAATTAAATATTGATATAATATTAACATGATGATTTAAATATAATTAAAATATCAAATATGAAAAAAAATTATTTCCTGCTCTTACTTTTCTTAAAAAATAGAAAATTTTAGTTTCTTTCCAACATCAGAAAAACTGTTGCTGCTCCATTTAAAAATATTTTTTATTGATTTGTCAAACGCCTTGTCTTTTTTATTTTATTTTTCAAAATAAGTATTTTTGAACGGACTCTAATCAAGTGCAATTTTAAGATCTCTAATTGAAAATATAATAGCATAACTTTAATATTTTCAGATGAGGAAAATATATAATTTTATACTTAGTGGCAACTGGCAAATATGATTGATGCAACATGCGATATTCCCTTTATATAGCAAAACTCTAAACAAGAATAACATAATTATTTTCAGTATAATCATTTTTCGCATATGGATTTTGGTCGAATTAGATTGGATTGTTTCTTTATAATTATGATTTTTATTGATTCAACTAAAAATAAAAAGAGTAAAAAATTATTAACCATCAAATTAGGATTTTGGATTTACACGGATAGAGTCGATCTCTTTAATTTTTTTTTATTTTTTTTATAATTTACATAAATTTCATAGTGTTAAGAGCTCTAATTACATTATTCCCTTACTCTTTTCAAATTACAAAAGTCCCTTAAAATTTATAAATTTCGGATACATCACTGGACTTTCAGATACATAGGTCATAGATGTATCAAAGAGGGGATGTATCAGAGAGGGAATAGAACATCCGGATACATAGATGAGGGATGTATTCGAGAGGAGATAGGATCCGGATGCATAGCGGAGGAATGTATCCGAGAGGGATATAAATGTATCAATGAGAGGGAAGTGATGTAGAATTTTTGAATTCTTTTGAAATTGTAAGAAATTTTAGAAATTATGGTAAAATAAGATGTGTATATAAGAAAAAAAAAATTAAATTTGTATTGATAGATCTAGAATTAAAAAGAGTAAAAAAGACTTATCATCGAATAATATAGATTATTAATTTTCTAGTTTACCTATGTACATTAAAAATAGTAAATGACAATTGATAGAAGTAGGACTTACCCGGGAAAGAAAATGAAGACAAACATGAACTGCAAATACATCTCCAATAGGTCCCTTTTGTACCACCTTTTCCTAAGCCAGCTCATTATGATGGGCTGCAATGGAACTCACATAAAATACTATCATACTTTTTGATTTTGAGAATTAAATCAATCTTTTTTTTAGTCATTATTTTTATAAAAATATCTTTTAAACATGTTGTATTATTAATTTTTCTGATTTATAGTATTTTTAGGTAGTTCAAATTATAAATTTTATTCCCAAAAGGTAAAATTTTATGCCCTAATATATTATGTAAGTTAAATTATTTACCTCTTCAAATTTAAATTGTGGCACATAAAATGAGGTAAAAGGATGTAGGTTTTGGGTTGTGGATCGTTCATGTGGACCGATTCTATCTGATCCTATCTGACTTGACCCAAAGTTATTTTCCGATAAAAAAAAGATAAAAACAAGTTTTTTTAAAAAGGTGGGAACAATATCATAGTAACTGCCCCACCGTAAATAAACTTCTTTTTTATTTGAGTGTTTTTTTGGGATGCTCCTTAGAAGTTAGAAGTAAGAAAAAGTAACACAAAAGAAAAGAAAAATAAGCAATGAAATCTTTTTGAATTATTGACATCAAGACATCCAACAAAAGGACATTTAGTTTGTGAATTATTATCTCTGTTTCCTAGTGATACAAAGAAGGATTTGAAGCAAACTATTCGATTTGTAAATTTCATTCTGCTGCAACAATCAAAGGTACACAAATTCTGCACCGAATGCTGTTTAAATCTATCAAAGTTATTAAAGTCACTGTTAATTGCTCGTTGATTATATAGTATTTCTTGAAATTATAAATACCGATTGTGTTATAAAAAATCATGTGTCAAGAATATTTATATGAAGATCCGTATATACTTTTTCTTATAAATATATGATTAATTGGAGTAATAACAAAAAACATAATAAAATGGATATATGGACTTACTGGGCAAACAAGGAAGTAGAAGAATGCAGAAATGGCCAATTGGATCAACACCGAAACTAAGTCTTCTTCATTATTTACTCCTGTCACTGCCAATACCGGTTCAGCACTACATACCTATACATATATTATAACAAAATTCTTATATATACATTATAGAAATTAAAGAGCAATATATATATATATATATATATATATATATATGAAACTAATTACGCAGTAATTATTACAGTGGATAAAACTAGTGTTCCAATTTGAATAGCCAATGAGGATTTTGAATTGCTTTGAATTTGAATAGCCTTCAAATTGATGCCTAATTTTGATGCCTCTATCTTCTTAAAACAAGAGTAAATTCTGTTATGTGGTTTCTCAATTTTGCGAGGAAGACAAGGCAAAGCCTTAGGAACAAAGGAGCTGCTCATCTTATCTCCTACAGCGGAACTTCACAAATAAGGACCATACACGCCTTAAATTTCTTTTTTTTTTTAAAAAATAAATAAATTCTATCTAACATTAATAATTCTTTTTTCTTAAATATATTCTATCAAATATTATAATAGATTCTATTAAAGTTTCAATTTTTTAATCATTTTTACGGAAAAGGGTCAAAAATACCCTTGAACTATTCGAAATAGCTCATATATACTCTTTAATTATGTTTGGGATCAAAACTACCCTTACCGTCTATGTTTTGGACCACAAATACCCTTAAAACGTTATCTTTGCCATTAGAGCTGAAATGACAGTCCAACATGACAAAACTTTCCTCTCAATAATGTTGTTCTTCCTGTTCATCCTTATCACAAAAAGAAAATCAAATATAATTCTTTCTCATTGTTCTTGTTTGAATTGTTATTCAAACTTTGGAACTCCAATTTCAAAGTGTGCTGAAGTTTGTTTGAGGTTGTAATTGCGTGTTGAAGGATCGATTTCATTGTTTGGGGTCATAATTCACAAAATCGATTTTTAAATTTTCAAGCTTCTAATAACTCTTTCATATATTTCTTTGGGATTTCAACTCAAATCTTCAAATATCAATCTTTAAACTAAAAAGGAAAAAAGGACAAATATACCCCAAAACTATTGTAAATGGTATGCAGATACCCTCCATCATATTTTTGGGACATTGGTGCCCCTGTCGTCAAAAAACTAGAGCATATATGCCCTTCACTTTAACAAGGAAGAACAACATAATAGAGAGGAAGTGATTTTTACCATGTTGGTCTGCATAGGTGGACTGCCATGTCAGCACATATGACAAATATAGTGTTTTAAGGGTATTTGTGGTCCAAAACATAGATGACAAGAGTAGTTTTGATCCCAAACATAAATAAAAGGTATATACGAGTTATTTCGAATAGTTTGAGGGTAATTTTGACCCTTTTCGTCAAGAGTAGTCCTTTTTTTGTAAGGGCGAATTGAGCATACTTGATATTTATTATTATTTTGGGAGTAGTATCGAGCACCAAATTAGATAAAAGTGTATTATAACTCAATAGTCCCAATAAACTACGTAGCCAACGTAGGATGGGATAACACTAATTCTTTGTGCGACTCCTCACTGCCTTTGAGAAGGCCTATTAGATGGATTCATAGTTACAATATCATTCTATACCCTGACAAAGTATAGGATAACCCTTGCAATGTGGGCGAAACGTTGTATCATTGCTAGGCTCATAGTAATGGTTGTCGGTTAGAGAAACTCCCTACAAGTAAAGTATATTATTTTCATATTGTTTTTATTACATATCTTTATTGTATAACTCAAAGGGTTTTCACTTCATATTCATATATTGACTTAGTTGAATTGCCTTCAGTCCTTTAGTTCAGTTATTATTTTATTCAACCATATTACATACTCGTACATTCAAATGTAGTGATGTCTTTTGATGCATCTTTTTATGATGCAAATACATGTGTTCATGATCATCAATAGGCGTTTCGTTGAGATCACTTTGTTCTTCAGATATTTTTTGTGAGCCTTCATGCTTTCCGGAGGACTCCACATTTATTTTCCTGTTATTGTTGAGTTGTCATGGTTTTTGTCTCGACATCTACCCTAGTATTAGAGGATTCATAGATAGTTAGAGTTGATGAGTCTCTCAATATGTTTCTTTCTGTTTTGAGATCTTGAAAACGTTTACTTATACTTTATTAAGTATTTCTCGACATTTATTTGAGACTATTGAGTTTACTTATGCATTTAAAGTTTTCTATTTGCTTGAGTAAATCTTTCGCTAAGTAGCCAGTCAAGCCAATGGTTCGCTTGGGGACCAACAATGGTTCTTGAGTGCCAGCCACGTCTAGGGTATAGGCTCGGGGTGTGACAATAATTTAGAGTTTTGGTACTTCGACTTTCAGTGTCTATGAGGTTGTTTCCGCATAGTTGTTTTAATGACAAAAGATTGAGTTTATGGGAGTTTGATTATTTATTGTTTTTAGTGTTTTATATAATGAGTTTGCTTCTAAATAATGATTGATGGGTTAGACTGGTTTGTAATTGGTTCTCCCACCGGAGGGTTAGCATGAGTGTCACTCACGATGGTCTGGATGATGGAGGAAGTGATAATGGTGGTAGTGGAGAAAGTTATAGTGGTGGTAGTGGATAAATGAGTGGTGATGGTGGAGAAAAAAGTGGTGGTAGTGGAGGATGACGAAGAAGCGGAAGTAGTGGTGATGGAGGAAAAAGTGACGGATGAATAACAAGAGAAGGTGATGGTGACGACGGTGATAGAAACAACAGAAGAGGGAGGGGATGATTTTGGTATGTTGGGGGATATCATTATTGCCGAACGGTTGAGAATTCCAAAAATGAAAAGGAATTAAAAAATTTTTTGGTATGGAATCATAGTGCATCTAGCATTGGGTAGACCTCATACAATAACTGTCCTAGCTTTACCAGGCGACAAAAAATGGGGATGAGATGGGAAGATAGGTCTTTGTGAAAATGATAAAATTTGAGGATTTAAAAATTAGTGTTATTAGCACAAATGTTAAAATTGCTATCTCTATTCAATAATTATAGGGAAAATTATGTAGAATACCAAACATTTAGCATATATTAGGTAATATAGCTATAATTTAAGAAAATTGTAATTCACGACTATAGTTTCCCCAATTCTTGCTATTCGCCTGATTTGTATAATTCACTTGATTTGTATAAATACAAAATTTGTATAATTTAGTTTCTGATTGTATAAATCAAGAGTTTTTATATGCTTACCATAGCTATTTGTATACAATTTATGAAAAAACCAAAATAAATTATCCTATTTGTATATTGACAAGCGAAATTACAAACAGAGTTATGAAATATTCCTAAATATATAAATATAAAATTTGTATATACTTACCTTATTTGTATATTCACAAGAGACATATACAAACGGGAAGAAATATACAAACCACAACCTCCCTAACAAACATAAGTATAGCTATGGAGTACACTTACCAAAACTATAGCTATAGAGCCTTATTATGTCTATTATATTTGATATTTCTGAAATTTTCTCATAATTAAATCACTTTTTCTTAATTTTGAAAGTGGTTTAAGTTTTTGTGACCTCTATTTTTTTTTTTTTTTTGGGATATTTAGGTTTAGCCCTTTAAAGAGTTCCTAAATTTGGTGTACATTCCATTATCAGTTGCGGTTGAAGATGACAACATCAATTGGGGGAGAGTTGTTGTTGAAGCCACCGAATTATTTGGTTAAAGGAGTGTTACGAACTCCGGTAGGAATTAGTGTGACAGTTAGAAGAAGAAAAGCTTATAATCCCTCTTTCTTTTCAAACTCTACGTTTTTTGATAATCATGTCAACCCCAGGTTGTGTTCCAGTGATGGCATGGGTGAAGTTTATGTTAACCCTCACCAGGTGAGTCTGTAATCCGAGTTGCTCTTTGTTATTGTTGGTGTTAAAGCATAGATTGACAATATGTGAATCTTACTTCTTCATTTCCAGGATGTTGATATGATAAATGATGCCTCATCTAATGTTGCATTGTTTGTTCGGATGCTTGGCTTGGACCATGACCCTCTAGATAGAGAACAAGCAGTAATTGCTCTCTGGAAATATTCACTTGGTGGAAAGCAGTGTGTTGATATGATACTGCAGTTTCGAGGTTCTGTTAATCTCACTGTGAACCTTTTAAGGTCTGAGTCTAATGCTGCTTGTGAAGCTGCTGCTGGTCTATTAAGGATGATATCCTCTGTGGATATGTATAGAGACCTTGTGGCAGATAGTGGTGCTATTGAAGAGATAAATGCCGTCCTCAGACGTTCTTCCCTCTCCTCAGATGTGCAAAATCTACTTCATTTCTTTTTACTCTCCTAATGTCCTTTTGACACAAGGATTGAGCCTAAAGCTTTAATTCATGTCTGCAGGTGATGGAGCAAGGGTTATGTACACTGTGGAATTTATCTGTGGATGAGAAACTAAGAAACAAAATTGCCAACTCTGATTTCCTGCCTTTACTAATAAAGTTCCTCGAGTACGAAGAAGTGCAAGTGAAGGAGGCAACTGGAGGGATTCTGGCAAATTTGGCGTTGACTGCTTCAAATCACAATAATATGATTGAAGCAGGTGTCATTCCAAAACTGGTGAGGCCAGTTGATTCTTGCACTTTTGTTTTTGCGAAGATATATATATTGATCTTGAATATATTTATGAGTGTTCCAGAATTGCGAAAATTTTATATGAAATCAATCAACTATCCCTCAATCCTACATTAGCTGTGAACAGCTATACAAAATTCCTTGAATCCATGCTGCTCTGTTCATGTGTTCCAGTACAAAAACAGAGATAAACAATTTGTTTTTCAATGCAACTTAGCGGATCTCTATATCTCTGTCTCGTATTTATCTCTATATGGACATTTGCGTCTTCTGTTCTGTTGTGCTCTTAACTAAGTCTACATTTCTTGAAGAGATTTTAAGTCTTTAGAGACAACTTCCTTAAATATAATTTTAGGATTACCTCATCTCATTATACCACCTTCAAGTTACCTTGTCTCCTTCTGTCACCTTCAGACGTCATAGTGACTTATTCTTTCAGTAGAAGTTGACAGCCATTTCAGAAATTTCTGACTAAAATAACGCAGATGAGAGTTCGATAAGGCAAAAGAGGACTCAGTCTACTGGAAGTCTTAAATTGCTACCTTGGAACGTACTGGTCAGATGCATTGCGAATATGGGGGTTCTTTAGGAACCAATTAATTGGGTTTCCTTGCCCAATTCTTGCAGGTTCATGTGGGAACCTTTTTGTGCAAACTATTTTAGAACTTGATTTAGAAAATGTTGGTGGATGATGATAAAGTACTATTCTACGTCTGTGGGTTTCATCAATTATACCTTCAAGTGACTGTGAGCTCTAATGGAAGAACAATATATTGACCCTAAATAGTCCTTCTTAAGACATTGTAAAGGCTGATTCAGTGCTTGCTCAAACAGTGTGGTCAAGCTTGTAAGCTCTTTTTCCTCGTCACGTGTGTGCCAATCCATCCTACATGAGGAAAACCATTGTATGCCTTATATCCCTTTTTATGCCACCCTGTAAAAACTGTCTACCTTAAGATTGTCTCAAGGAGTGGCAGTCTTGGGACAGTTAGAAATGTTGTCCTACTAAAGTGATAGTTGATATAGTTTTTTTTCCCCTTCATTTCTTGGAAGCCATGCCCCCAAAAAATGGCCACCTATCACTGTCTCAGGATGTATAGGACATTACGCACATAGCTAGAATGATAGACTTACTGGAGTTGGGCAGTTAGGAAGAAATTTTCTGCTTACATCAATTCAAGTTCTCAAAAAAAACCTTTTTTTTGATGAAGTAATAAATTTTATCAGTGTTGAGCAAAACATGCTAGTATACCAAAAACTACTTAACCTACAAAACGAAATGATCTTCTATGAACTACACTCAATCTTGAGTCCATTGCGTTTTGCACCCCTAACATATGTCCTCTTTTGTGATTTGCATCCTGTCCCTTTTTTTTTAATGATTCTCAACCTAATGTCTTTATTTTCTTGCAAAATAATGAAACCAATCTCTTTTTGAATTTTCTACAAGGCAAAACTGGAATACAATTAATAAAAAAAAATAAATGACACAAAATTAATGAAAAAAGGTCAATAGAAAAGGAAGTGAATACAGTCAAGTTCATTTTCCTCTCAGAATAATTGATGTCTCTTGGGGTCGATACACTAGACACTATTATGCTTTTCCACGTGTGAATTTTGGCACATCTCTGCATTAACTGTGGCTCCTGAATATCGGAGGCAGCAATTAGCCAAGAAATTGATGAACCTGCTGGAAGATGTCAGTGATAAGTTGTAAGCTTTTGACAAAAGAAAAAGCACCTATACAATGGAATAACTGGTCTTTGCTAAAATCCATTACCGAGAGATTAATGCCTGTGATAATTCCAGTCCTGGAAGCAAAAGCACATTGAGAAAACCACTCATGCTTTAGATTGTATGGAGTTTCCATACATTGTAAAATGTTATTCACAGATTTCATGAATCCTGGTTGCACTTTTTGAATTCATCTTTCCGAATTTATCATTTTTTCATTTCACAGTTCTCTTTTAGGTAGAGCAGACTTCCAGATCATTGCGAAGTTGTATTTAATTTTAACTTGGCATGCATAGTTTGTTTACACCTTTTCCTCTTATTGGTTTTAATCTAGCTCGTGGTTTGTTTCACTTCCTTTTATTTGGGCTCTTTTCATCTGCAGTGTCTCATTTAATTTTAATCAATTTGTTTATTGGTTATCGCACTATTCTGTTGTTATCTTTGCTCCCTTTTGGTAGACTTTGCACCGTTTCTTTGTTACTTACTATCTTTTTTTTTCACTGTCTCCTCCTTCACTTGAGTTGAGGGTCTTTCGAAAATAGCCTCTCTATCTCCACAAGGTAGTCGTAAGGTCTGCGTTCATTCTACCCTCTCCAGACCGAGTCTTATGCGATTTCCCTGGGTACACTTTTTAGCCTATGTATAACTAATGCTTGCATTACTAATACACTCTATTGTGTATTGACATATGTATTACTAATATCATGGATTTCTATGCATTATTAATGCAATGAGTTCTAATGCATGCATTAGCACGGTTAAACACACAATTGTCCCACCAAACCCTTTCCACCATATTTGTGGAGGGTATTTTTGTAAACAAATATTTTTTAAAAAAACTTGTGCAATGTATGTTATTACCACCAAGCACTACATAAGAAAAATCTTAGCATAACTAATACACTATGTTCTGCATTATTCTTATACACTCTACCAAACGACCCCTAGTGACAAGATACTACTTCTTAACTGAACAAAGATGACTTCTACACCTTCCAAAGCCCTTTTATTTCGTTCTCTCCATACTAACCACATAAGAGCTAGTGGTGGCGCAAGCTTCCACACCCTACTTCTTCTCCTACTACCATAGCCCAAATGGGCCATTACCTCTTTCACCTAGCATCACCCAAATATACCAAACCATATTGAGAATTTCCCACCATAGTCTTGATGCTACCGTACAATAAATGATGAGATGGTTGACATCTTCACCCAAACCCTTGCACATATAACACCAACTAACATAAGTAACTTCTTCTTCCACAGAATCCAAATCGACCTATACGAAAAAGTTCAACTCCTCCCTATACAAAAGTTTTCCATAATTGGATTTAACAGAGAAAGCTCCATTATCCTTCTCCCCTCCCTAAATACATAATGTCTATCTTGTGGGTAAATCAATAAAACTTTGGGATTCTGCCACCTTGCAATCCTGAAAATTCCTCCTGAATTGAATCTCTAATTCGAAAAACACTTATCCATTATGTAATCTTCGGACTTGTTGGACTTTCATCTCATTCTGACATGAAATTATGTAGATGATTGGAAAACTAATGCTCAAAATGTTGTCCTTGCACCACCTGTTCCTCCCAAACTAACCCTCCTCAAAAAAGAGAACCTATCGGGTGACTTTCCCTTCTGCATTCAGCTTGGATGTGTCAGTGTTGCTTGTTACCCCTATTCTGATAGGAACACCTGGATTTTCCATGTAACATTAAGAAAAAGAGATCTAGAATATAATTAGTTGGTTCTTGAACAAGTATATGGAGAGAAAGAACCTATTAAAATAGATACAGAAATGGACTAAATTATAATTTGTTGGTTCTTGAACAATGATAGGTAGGGAAAGAACCTAATAGAACCAAATAGATTCAGAGTAGGATTGGAAAAGAAATGGAGATCATGGTGCATGATTTATATATTAATGCTGCAAATCATGCCAATGATCACACGAGTTGACAATGTAATTAACTAATAAGACATTCATGAAGAAATTGTTATAACAGTTGGTTTAAGCAAGAATGTCTAAAGCTTCACTAGTCTCATCTTCTGCTTATTACTTATAGGTGATTTGATCTGTCAAAACATTGCTAATTTGTTGGATCTCTTGTAAAAACTGCAACGTCCAGAAAGAAAGTTTACTTCTTTTTTCTAATAATAGTCTCTGTCACATTTTGGGCTGGATTTTTTAATCCAGTTTTTGGTGCTTAATGTCTTTGATGCTGCAAGTCTGAAGCTTACTGAATTTCATTGCCTTGGACTATGCAGGCAATGCTCTTGAAAAATGAGGTGGAGGGATCTAAGGTCATTAAAAATGAAGCGACAAACGCGTTACTGGAACTTGCGAAAGATGAGTACAGCAAGATTCTTATCATGGAGGAAGGTCTTCTTCTTGTCCCTTTAGTTGGTGCAGCGTCCTACAAGTCCTTCAGACCACCTCTGTATTCATGGCCTTCTTTGCCTGATGGCACCAAAATTGAAAAAAACCCAAAACCTTCAAGATTTGGTGCCTCTGAATTACTTCTTGGATTAAATATTGAGGATAATAATGTAAACATTGAGGAAGGAAAGATGAATGCAATGGTAGGACGCACTCGACAACAATTTCTTGCACGTATTGGGGCAATTGAAACTGAAGAAGAGAACAAATCCAGGGGTGGACTTCCTTCGAATCCAAGGTTTACTCTTTTGCCGTGGATTGATGGTGTGGCTCGGTTGGTATTAATTCTTGGACTTGAAGATGAGTCAGCTATTGCTAGAGCTGCAGATGCCATTGCAGATGCGTCTATTAATGAACATATGCGAGTTTCATTTAAAGAAGCAGGTGCTATAAACCCTCTTGT
>JAJOOR010020436.1:0-17405 GCA_036250505.1 Solanum acaule | reverse complement strand
AAGTGCAGAATTGGTGCTAGACATTTCGTCGATATTATCTCGATTACCCATTATCAAAGTCTGCAAAAAGAAGAAAGGAAGGAGGAACATCAATTGCATTGCTATCTCAGCTTCCCTGCCCGTAAGGCAATTGACCTATACCACTGGTGTAAACTCAAACTTACAAGATTAGCAAGCTCTCTCAATGGACGACATTCACCAAATGCTTTCACTAAAGTAGTGAGGTTCTTCTTGGGATCAGGCCTAGCAAGTGCGAGTATCATAGGCTTCCTTGGATTAGAAAAGAAGCGCATAATCTAGGAAAAGGAAATCACATTAAAAATTAGCAAGAATGCAGAAAAAGTGGAAGACCACTCAAAGAAGCAGAAAAATGGTGTTAATGGAAACCTCTGTCCAAATAGGTGGATCCGGGGTCTTTCCATCTTCACTTCCTTCTGTTTCACCATCCATGTCACCTTCATGTGGCACAATATGGTGGAACTCCATCCCAGGAGGAATTACCTGCACGTGGATGCTCAGTTTATCACAAGAGGCTATTTAGAAAATTGCAAAAGAAGAAACACAAGGCCAACCATTTCAGGTAACTTCAGAACAGGAAAAGGCTGTGAACTTATTTTTACTTGAAGGTTTACATCACAAGTTGTATGGTCAGCTTGAAGAAAAAGAGAGAGTCAAGTTCCATTACTCATCAAAAATTCCTTTTCACCAAGATATGAATATCAGGCATATAACTATTACTAATGTTGCTGAAATAATCCTGGATTGTGAAGGAAAAAGTTTCTTAAATTACTCATCTAATATACCTTTTTGCCAATTTATGAATAATAGAAATATACAAGTTACAACTATTACTAATGCTGCTGAAAGAATCCTGGATTATGATGCAGGTGTAATTATTTCACATCACTACAAATAAGACAAGTTCAAAAAGTTAGCTTTGACGTAAAAGTTCCCTTCATAATCCAGGATTCTTTTTGAACACCTGCATCATGAACAGTGGATGTTTACCTATTTCAGAAACCACTGAACACAACTGGGATCTTCATATTCATTGGATTAGTGACATATCCAACTAGAAAGTGAAAGTAGATATTAGCTTATAGAGGATCCAATACTTACAGCCATACGAGGCATAAACCTGCCATAACAGCTGACATTGCGCTTGATCCTTGCACGTAACTTACGCTCTAATATTGGATCAAACCCATCATACAAACGCCATTGCTCGTCGATCTCCTGTCTTGTACTAGTGATGACAATTTCGGAAGCATCAAGAGTTAATTCTTCAGCCTCTATTCTCCGCATTATCTTGTAGGTTGAGTTTATTTCATCCTTTGACAAACGACCTTGTCGCAACAGTTGCTCCAACTTATCTCTACCAAGCGAGTGACCAGTGAAAAGCATTGGTACATTTAAAGCACCCGACAGGAGAGCAGCTGAGTCACCAGCATCAGCATAATGTCCATGTATGGCAACAGGCCACACAGGATGGCCACTACCAATTTGCTCACCAAGAACTTTGGACATTTGAATAATATGGTTAAGTGCACCATCAACAAATTCAGGAATATAGGGCCATAGCTGTTCTTTTGGAATATATTTCTCTCTTGGTCCAAAAGGAATGCGAATAATATAAGCACCACTACTCTCCCCCATCTCAGTCATCAAGCCGTCTGTACTTATTGGCGTCAGCATCTCTGTCGGCTCACCATAGCTCCAATCTACTTCTGGTGAAGATACTTGTCTAGTAAGCAAGTCAACCCGATATACACCTGGCATCGACCCTAAGGCCCTCGCAAGTTCAACAACATACTTCACCTGAAAGGAGACATAAAGATCATAAATCTTCTTCAGCCATAGACGACAATCAGAAGGAAGGAAAACAATATGGGAAGCTTTCCAATGGCAAGGAGCAAAGAAAGATGAATTTGCATAAGCAGAAAACCAACGAGTAGTCACTACTCAAGAAATATCGTCAAAACGCATGGAAGTATAATCACCTGACCACCAGTATCAGAATCCCGTCCAAGCTCCATATTCTCACCCCGAATTAAACCATGTAAACTGCAAGAATGTAGTGTTAATAACAAGAAACCATTAGAAATAAGAAGAAAACCATTAGACACAAAGGCTGCAACTCTTTAGTGAGACAAAAGTTTCAGCTGAATGAAGCAAGCAGCTAGATGCTCTGAAGCTCCTAAATCCTGTTGCTTAAACAGGAAGATCAGACTAAAATTTGAAGAATGGTCCCTCAAGGTTTTTTAGGAACAAGGTCAAAATGGTATTTCATATTTTCTCTTCAGCTATTGCACTGGAAAATGAAGTAAGTTTCCCCATTCAAGTTCGTCACGCAATACTACAGGAAAAGGTAGACTCACCTTATAAGTACGATATAAAGCTTCTTTCCTCTCTGCTGACTGACCCATGCTTCCATTGTCTCAACAGAACTGATTCTAGGCAATCGGCCTCTGGTACTTTCACCATGAGATGACATGTCAGCGACTATATCTCCTTTCTCTCCCTCAGATAGATCCTCTGACATATCAGCAACTGCTTCTCTGCGACCTCTCTCACGTTCTTGACGGCGTTTTGCCATCCACTGAGCTTGCTCTCCCTCAAGCTACATAAATACAAGGCTAAAATTTGAGAAAGTAGAACATATCAATACTTCATAAAACACCATGAAATGGCAACACTTATATAGATGATCTATATAGAATGATACGAATACATGGGAGTGTGGCCAGTAGTGCAGAAGAACACAACATATTACCAACTATGGGAACTGGACAAACTAACAGGAAAGCAAATTAAAACCTACGTGAAATTTTACGAAATTGAAGTAGCGAAGATTGCAATGTCTAAATCATATTTATCTATATAAATTGAGTAATATTAAAACTATAGAAAATGACTTCCAAATGAGCAATCATTACCAACAAATTTGATGTTTCCATAAAAGTTGTATATTACTCGTTATTTCCAATTAATATTGGAATGAGACACAGTTGATGGTCTGTATAAATCATTATTTACATGTTATTTTAAATGCATATTGACAATTATAGGTTCCCAAGTATAGAAAGCAAATATTCTAATACATGGAACAAAGTAAACAGTTAACCTTTCCATTTGATATAGCAAGAGATTGAACAAAGTAAGCATATAAAAACAACGATGAAAATATGTAGTCAATACATCAACGTATCCAATTGTCAATCATGTTCACCGTTATACTGCTATTTTTATTCCCATGGGTCAAATGGTGGGAAGCTGAAAAGTTGAATTTTATTTCAGCTAAGCCTTTGTATTATTTTATAATTTTTTTTTAAAAAGAATCAATGTGACAACTGACAAGTATGTTTAACTTTAATTATGAGGTACTCTTTTATGTTGGTAATGAAATGAGTCTGTCTAAAGTAGTGAACTAAAAGTTCTGAAACGGAAGTGGATCATCAGATATTCCTTAAGCCAGAGAAGTTACACAAGATTATGCGGCTACCTAGCTAGCACACAATTCATTTCACAAACTTAGATCTACTTTCAACAAAAAATTGTATAAATTAATTTTGAGTCAGGAGAAACTAAAATGTGCAAGTTAAGCAGGAAGCGAATGGCAACAAAGAGTCTAACTAAAACCATAACAGCATATTGACAGTTATACACAACTATCCCACATCTGTTCTGATGCATCTTTTTCCTTGCATCATTTCCCTATGAGGAACAAAAAAATGGAGATGGAATCGGCCTTCGAGTTCTTGTCGCTCCTAATCTAGCAGAAATTAATTCATTTCTCCCTCATTAGGAGCTGTCAGTTCAGCTCAGCATAAGCTAAATTTACAAAAATCAAACAAAGATGGTCTTGTAAAAAGTAAAGAATTAGATAGTTATCCCCCTTAGCTAATTCATACTATATTCTTCCAGTCTTTAAAGATCACTCAAAGGTTAAATTTTAGAAATGGTGACTGATTATGCACGATAGATAGAAAAAGAAAGAGATGAATATAAACCAAAAGAAAAGAGCAATGCTGCTACATTTTCTATTTGATTGAAAAGGTAAGATAAACGGGCAATGCTTCTATAATTCCTTCCACAAATTAAACAGTTGTGTGCAAAGATCAGAATCCTGTGTCAATTGTACAGAACATGTAATCGATGCGAATCTGGGTCCATTAAGAACACTGAATTCCCTTTTAAAAAAAATGTCCTTCCTTTTTTTTCAATTTTTTTTTTGCGTTATTAAGCTGTGTTTTTTGCTGGAACATAACAATTCCAACTTCCCCTGTAGCTATACAATACTGATACTATGAATCAACCACCCGAAAAAAAAAATTATAAAATATTTGATATGTAAAGTTGTAAACTGTCACAAAATTCAAATCTTCCCATTTTCGCTACACGAATAATTTACATAGAAAAATAACATGTAAACGCAACAAAAATTCTCCAATTGAACCACACACCTGCTTTTTCTGGCGAGCCAAATTCCAAATCCTCCAGCACATATTCTCGAGCCTGGTATTCCTCTCCTGCGGACTCCGAGTAGCTTGTGCCTATTTCATCCATCAAACAAAAATCACACACAAAAAAAAAAAAAAAAATCGTCAAAATTCAACTACACAACGCAATCAAACAAAGCAAATCAGCAAAAAAAAAAACATTGATACAATTCCAAAATAACATAAAAACGAACAAACAGCAAGAAAATCCTCAAAATTCAACTACACAACGCATTAAAACAAAGCAAATGAGCAAAAATACACATTGATACAATTCCAAAATCACATAAAAACGAACAAACAACAAAAATTCCTCAAAATTCAACTACACAACGCATCAAAACAAAGCAAATGAGCAAAAAAACACAAATAATACAATTCCAAAATTCAACTTACTCGGATCCACGAACGATGCAAATCAGTCTCATCGAATCCAGTAATAACTTCCTCAACAAAGTACCTCGTCGGACTAAACCTCCCTCTTTCTCTCAACAACAACGATGACTTCTTATCATCTAGCCCTGGTCCTACATCCAGTATCGCCTCTAAGTAGCTGTTAATCCAATCGTTTCCCGCCATCTCCTCCGCCGTGTGCTGGAGAGATTAACGGAGTAGAAAAGATGTTTCTAGATTTATGGAGGTGGTGAAATGATAAGGACAGAGAGAGGATTTAGAGAAAAAAAATAAAAGAGCTAAAAATGCAGAGATTCTAACAAACCAATGGTATCGAATGCTAATATGCTCATTTATAGGAGATTTCTCTAAAAATATTTGTCAAAAAAATAGAGTAAAATCACTCAAAACTTTTAATAATAAGAAAATATATTATAGTATTATTTTATAATTGAATGTATTGGACTGAGAATTGACAGGTGTGAAATGTCGTCATTCATGATATTACGCTTGAAAATATTTTATTTGGAGACAATAATGGTGCATACGAAAGAAGTAAATCTGTTAAATTAATTGTATATAGTGTTCATCTAAGTGTGACACGATGATAGTGTATATGACAGATATAATGAGTAAATATGTTGATTAAATTAATTGCGTAAATTTAATGTGTTCGACTGAAAATTGATAAGTGTGAACTGTGACATTTTATGATGTTACTGTAGAAAATATTTTATTTGGAGATGATGATGGTACAGACGGTAAATATAATTACTAAATACGTCAATCAAGTTAACGGTATAAATTGAATGTGTTTGACTAAGAATTGACACGTGTGGGTGTTTATTCATGATTTTACTGTAGAATATATTTTTTTTGGAGACGATGATTGTTCAGATACATTCAATAAATATGTTATATAAATTAGATGTGTTAGACTAAGAATTACCGAATATGAAATGAGGTGTTACACCAACTATTACTTTATTCGAAAACGATGAATACAAATGTGTTTATATTTTTTTTAACCTAATTTGGACCCAAAAAAATATTTGATGATCACCGCTAGTCATCAATACTTGCAAAAACTATTAAATTATCAGATCTATATCATAGATTGGAGAAGCGCCTAAATTATCCAGTTTCTTTAAGTTAATATAAGACGTCACACAAATATCATATGTAGAAAAATGTCTTTCAAATGTATATGATGTCGATTTAGAAGGATGAGAGCTTACCATTATACTATTCAAGATTACAAAAGGATGAGTGTTCATCGGTTGAATCGGAATCAATGGACGGAGAAATGACTTCGGAGGCGGTCAAAGAAAACTACAAGAATTGATTTTCTGACTGTATAATTTATAGAAACGACTCAGACTTGTTGCCCTAATTAAAATAGTGCTTAATTCATCTTAAGAAATTTTAGTGAATTTTTTAATACAATAAATATGATTTCAGTGAAAAAAAATCTAAATAGAATGAGAATAATTATTATATTTATTATTTGGTAAAACTAATAATTAGGGAACAAATTATAATTTACATTAAATTTAAAGGTGTTTTCAATACTAGTCTATCTAAAATTTACATTTTCAACATTTATTAGTGGAAATATTTGTTAAAAGTATTACTCTTATTTTATTATATAAGTGTTTTTTTTTTTAATGTGTTTTCTTTATTATTCATTGAGAGTTGTGTAAAAATAAAATAAAACTTTTTTTAAAAAAAATTGTCAACCAAGTAAATAGGTACAATTATTGAATGAGGTGATGTAAGAAGAATTGTACTGCATGCATTTTTCCTTTTATGGAAGGAAATTGCGTTTGAATGGAGCTAAATTCATCAAATCGAAAGTAAGATTACATGAATGTGGGGAAAAAAGACTAAGAGCCCGTTTGGATTGATTTAAAAAAATTGGTTTTTAAGTTAAAAATAAAAAAATTAAACTGAAATGACTTTTAAGTAAAAAAAAAAGTAGGGGCGGATTTACTTTTGATTTTTTATTTATTTTAAACCTATTTTAATTCATTTTTTACCTTGTCAAACACTTCATAACTTATTTTAAGTCATTTTTGACTTATTTAGGTTATTTTTTATATTTGTCAAACACTTGCAGAAGTCAAAAATCAATTTAAAAGTAGGTTTGATCAATTTTTAATTCAATTCAAACACCCTCAGTGATATTTAAACAAGTTATAGGTAGTAAAATGTTATATAATAATAATAATAATATTACTATTATATATTATAATTCAATTTATATATATCAATTAGAAAAAATAAATAATAATCCCAATACTTTTTATTTATTTTTATATTTTTTGATAATATTAAAGAAAAAAGTGGAATTTTAATAACAAATTATGTTAAGAGCGTCATCTAATCGAATTTTAATACGAATCGAAGAGAGAAACTGTGCAAAAAGCTGCAGCTCCAATCCCGTGGCGTCACGTACTTGCTGTAAAATTCCTCCACGTAAGCAAATGAAATGTTCACTTTTTGACTTTTTGAGAAAATTGAGGGCGCAGATTGTCAATTAGTACAAAATGTGGGTCCTTTAACGCAAAATAAAAGTTGGTTCTAGATTTTTGAGGAATAAAATTAAGATTATTCTTGCTATATGCTCTTTTAGATTTGCTAAACTTTTATTTGACGAAATACCCTCCACTTATTGTGGGTCCCATTTATAATTAACTTCAAATCAAATTATTGTCCCACTTTTTAATTTTTTGAAATTATTCTCTATGTCTCTATCTATAAAAATGTGTTATTTTTAAGAGGAAATTTGGTATATATGGATAGTTTCATTTCTAATTATGGAATATAAATACAGTGACATTTTTATGTATTGTATTTATTTTACAACATGTAAAAGTAGTTTGTTTGAAAATATAGAGAAATATATTATATCATTCACTAGAAAAATATAATATATTTGTATGCGAGTGAAACACAATATATTTATTTTATTGTGTGACACTTGTTTTTATTTATTAGATACACTAGTATTACTATTAAAGTTCGTTTCAGTCATCGTCAAAATTTACTTGTATATCAATGAGTTTTATGAAACACAATTGTATTTCAGATTCAAAATAAGAATATATATGCATTTGTTACTAAATTCAAAATCTCATTATATATAGTATTTTTTTGTAAAAAGAAAAATGTATTTATTTTGAATAAATATAGAGATTATGTTTATTATATCGCGTAATTTTTAAAAAATTATTTTCAATTTATGTTACTGGTCTTGGTTTTTTATTTTGACTTCCTACCTAAATGAAAAGAAGTCAATATCATAAATATGTAATCCACTTAATCCATAATTAATTCACCATATCTCATATTAAAATTAAACTTTGACCTTGTTTTTTAAACTTTGACCAATTATGATGCTTGAGAAATCAACCCTAAAATTATTCTAATTTAATCTATTATATTCTTTAATACTTGATGCGCGTGAAAAATCAATTATTTTAATTTTATTTTTTTATTTAGTACCTGATATTTATATTAGAGTTCGACCAATTCAGATTCACAACAGACAAAGTCACTTATTGTAAATATATATATATACAAAAATTGTTCATAAAATATTGAATTTCCATGAACCCACAATATGTGCTACATCCTCTCCTGTACTAAGAGTCAAGGTTTTTTTTGTTTTTTTTTTACTAAAATGTCTTTTTCCAAATAAAATGACATAAAGTGGACCACAGTAAAAGTTTGAAGGAAAATAAAAATAAAAAAAGGAGCTAATAATTGATATAAAGAAGTATTGTTCTTTTTTACACTTTTCACAAGTACTGACATTGTTTTTTGATAGTACTATATTTGTTCAGATTAAAATTAAAGTAATTTTTTTTTTTTCCTTCTTGGAGATTTTGTTTCACTGAGTTTTTTTTAAATATAATTTTGAGTATTTACGTCTAAATATCTTAACTCAACTTTAAAATGATTATTTAGATATTTTTAAAATTCATGTGTCACGTCAGAGTCACGTGTCCACGAGACACAATAAAAACGAATTGAAGTGTTTAGTTATCGATTGAGACCAAGTCGAAGAGCTCCTTATTTTATGTCTACTACATGTTCTTTCTACCAAACTATGATCACTAATTTATATTTTCTCTCTTTAGTAGTGTTTTACAATTCTTATACTTTTATATAATCTGTTTGACAGTAATTTATATTTAAAACGGGCAAAATTAAGCTATATAAGAAATACGAGGGTCCATGATAGAAATGTCTTAACAAATAAATTGATCTCGTTAATTTTTTTATAGAAAAAAAGAGAAACAAAAAAGAAAATGACTTGAAAGAAAACCTCTAAGATGTGAATAGACAGCGATGTTCTAGGAATAATGTGGATATTCCCTTCAAAATATCTTTGCTCCATGGAGTCACGCTTGTTTCTAACTCGATGTTTGATATTTAAAAAAAAAATTAATTAATTTAAATCATAATTGAAATGACTTATTTTTCAAATAAAATATTTCATATTAGAAGATTTAAATATGATTAATCTGATTAAGGATAAAAATATATTTACCACTTATTACAATAAGGGGCGAATCAACTAAGTTGTCATAAGAATATTCATCTAAGCTCTCTTTGATTGAAAAATTACTTATTCAATGTTAAATCACGTTAGTTTCTTCGATTATTTACTCTTTTATATCTTGAATTTTCGTAATTTTTTTTAGCTCCACCATGTATCTGATGATGCGTGTGTCACGGAGTTCAAAGTATATTCTAAATGACACATGTAGGCTCTCTATTGTGTCCATGATTAAGTAGGGATATTCTATCTAAAATATTATAATTTTTTAAGTACTTTTTAATTAAAGTGGACCACAATATTATATTGTCCTTGTCATTGATATCATATGGTATTTTTTTTTCTAGAAAATATTAAAATTGATTTGGTAACCTTAGGTCCAATATTAGGTTGTTAAGGGATCGTTTGGTGTGAATGATAACTTAAAATAGTCATGAGATTAAATTATAGTGCCACTTAATTTGTTCTTTGGTTGGCAAGTCCGGGATAACTTATCCCGGGATTAATAATTAGTATCGGGATAAGTTATCCCTTCCCATGGGTGGTATAGTAATCCCGGGATAAAATGACTAAATGATAAAAATGTCCCTTTAAACACTTTTTATACATTACTTTTCATATCCATGAAGGGTATTTTTGTAAACTTATATGTTGTTCTTAAGATTTATTATTTTGAATACAACAAACCAAACACTCAATAAAAAATAATCTTAGCATAACTTATCACGTCATAACTAATCTCATTATAACTTATCTCATCATAACTAATTTCATCATAACTTGAATTCAAACCAAACGACTCATAAGTGTTTCTTTGCCTCCCCCAAAAAGTATATACATGAACCTAAAATAATGAAAGGACAGAATCAAGTGATTTGAAAGGTAAAGACTATTTAATCTATAGTTTTTTTTCCAAAGATATATTATTTAAATAAAGCGAATAAGATATATCAAAAGACAAGTGTTCTAAATATTGGAGTACTCATCATAGTTTGTCTTAATCAATGACTCATTGTATTCTTAAGCATGTTATAACATGTAGGGCAATATTAAAAAAATTATTATAAATAAATATAAGTTAATTATTCAAATTATGAAAGGAATCATTGTAGGAGAACAATTGCACATATCATATATTATATAAAAAATAGTTTACCTAAACTCTATTATGAAAATGATGACTTTTTAAATTGGTATATCCATAATAGAGGCTTTATAGATTCTTTTCTTTTGAAAAAAAATAATATTAAGAACTTCTCAAAAGGTTATGTTCTTTTCAGGTACTTTTTTTATGAACTTTTACTCTTAATTTGATTTAGGAGGAGATGAAATTATATGAAGAAAACCAACTCTTAAATGGTGTTTATGGCTCATTAGGTGTATTTAAGTTAATCTTAATATTTTTTATATAAATATATTTACGGTGTATAATTAAAGAGACTTTGAACAGTATTTTGTCAGACATGACTATTCTTCTCTACAAATAATTTGTATTTAGGTTGTGGTATAAGGTACTGCTTTGGATAGCTGTAATAATCATCAACGATCAATAATTTCAGTCGTGATTCATTTTAGAGCCCGTTTGGTTTAGCTTAAAAAAAAAATTAAATTAAAAAATCAAACTGAACTGACTTTTAAGTCAAAAAATAAAAAGTAGGGGGAGACATACTTTTGGTTTCTGACTTATTTTAAGTTATTTTTTATATTTGTCAAACATTTTCAGAAGTCAAAAACTGACTTAAAAGTAAGTTTGACCAACTTTTAAGCCAATCCAAACGGGCTCTAAACTTTTGCTTTCGTTACTGTAGATCAAATAAATTCCTATGTTATATGATATACACAATAATCTAACTAGTTTTGATTTGATGTGCTATATGTAACCCTTCGCAAACTTAACTTTCAAATAAGAATTAATTTGATATTCGTATTCAACACGTTAGTCACTTGAGTACTTGTGTCGATACATTGATTATTTTTGGGATTATAATTATGTTGACTAAAGTTTAGTTGAATTTTGAAAATAAAAATCTTAAGAATATTTGGTGCCAAAAGGGGGGGTATGCTATTGGATCATGCAACCGCGATCAAGGTTGAGTCAGAAATTAAATTTTATTTTAAATTAGCGATATATATCGATAATTCTTTAAAATTATCAGTAAATTTTTATTTGAAGAAACTAGGACTATGGTTTATTTCAATGAAGCATATAAACACATGAAAAGTGTTTCCTATTATACAGTTTCAACTCAAATTTTAATAAAAAATAACGTATGTTTTCAAATAACGTAGATAAGTTATATATTAAGTAGAATATTTTAAGTACATTTGTTTACCTATAATTATTACCTCATAATAAGTGATTTTAGTGTGTACCTATTTTTTCGTATAATCGATATATAAAATTTTAACTTTGTTAATTGAGCCACCGAATTTGAGGATAAGATGATTTCAGTATGTAGTGATTGATAAATTACTGATTAATGTTAAGAATAGGTCTGAGAATAAAATGATTTTTGGATCTAATGACCGATAAATCACTGATTAATGTTAAAAAAATTCTTCATCAATTTAATGGTCAATAAATTATATGCAAATACCAAAGTATATTTTTGTGAGTGGATTTCTGCCTCCTCTATATTCCTTCTCATTTTTGGAAATTTAATACAAACAAGATATAGACAAGCATATTTCTTTTTTCTTGATATAGGGGAGAAGTATTTTTGGGGGAAAAATGAACATGTATTCAAATGGATTTATTTTTTTAAAAGGAACTTTACAAATTAAATAATCACTTACCTAATCAGAGTTAATTTGTTGAAGAATTTACACACAAAATCTCCCAAATCTATGAACGTTTTTGTGGCAATGATTTTTATTCTATTTTACTAAATAGAGAGAAAATTCTTTATTACCCAAATAAGAAAAGCAAAAAAGAAGAATTATTTTCCACTTTAAAATGTTTTTTTGGTCATATACTGATTTTTTTACTCCTTTCTAGAAACTTCCACCTTTTTACTTTTTTGTGACTCAAACTACGATCTTCGAGTTGGAAGTAAGGGACGTTTACCATTCAAGCAACACCCTCTTGTCTTGGACATTTACTATCAATTTGTTTTTGATAAAATATTGAGTTTATAACAAAATTCATTATTTAATAGGCAAATCAATTACTTAATTGTACCATGTTTTCTTCTCAAACAATATCTATGGCTCCTTTAATAAGTTGTATGCAATGTAAATCTAAATTAGTCAGATCTTCAAAATGCAAATATCAAATAAGAAATTAAAAATAAAAGCAATTATTAGGAAATTCTCTAAAAGAAAAGCTTCAAAAAGCATACGTAGGATATTCATAATGCATTGTTTTTTTGTGACAAAAAAATCACTCAATTTTGTCTAAATATCCCAAAAAGTCATTAAACAACACGATAATAATTTAGGTTTACAACGACTATTGAACATTATTGGAAAATAATCAAATAGTTTTACAATGAAACAGGAATAAAATCACTACTAAAGAGACTCAATTTCTGCTCTTGTTGCTTTAATTGGAATTAGCAAGAGGACAATTGCTAATCTTATTTAGTGATTGGACTAGGAATTCATTCATAAACCTCTTTCGGCGATTATTTTTTTATGTATATTTAATAGATGTTATGCGTTTATCTTCTAAATAAATTTTGATTCCATCACTAATATATCTAAACTCCTAAATAAAATTTTGATTCCATCACTAATATATCTTTTTTTTTTAAATAACAATTAACCTAATGAAAGAAAGAAAGGAAAAAAAAGCAAGAAACTTATTTTCAAGATGGATTTTTAACGTATTCACTAGAATTATGCTTTCCATGTCGTTTTTTTCTTTAATCAACTGAAAGGACTTAAAATATTAAGTTAATTTATTTGAGGCATTACTATCAACTTGCAAATTTGTTACACCTTCCTTCCTATTTTAACTATTGATTTAGTTTTAAAATCTTTTTCTAAAATAATTGTTACTTTAAAAATTTAAGGCTAAAGTTAACAATTGTTTCCAAATGTATCATTAACTTTAAAGAAGTATGCACAATGTTTAAGAGGAAAAACAACCCTAACTTTATTATTAAATAGAGATAACTTAGTAAATTATATCTTATATTTAATTATTTTTATTAATGAACGTGAAAAAGATAAATTGATAATTTATACAAATTTTATATCTTAGAAACATACGCAACACTTGCTCATTCAATATTGTATAATATTGGTAAAATTGTTAATTAAGATGTTCTTTGTGGCTGTGAAGACACAACTCAAACATTTACTAAAAAAAAGAGTATGAAATTTGTTGTTAATCAATCGAGTTCATGATATTTTTTTAATAATATGTTGTTAATTCGTTATTGGGGATTAATAATAGATTTTGTCGTTGAGCCATCCATACATAGCTATTTATTTTTTTCTAGAGATTTGTTGATTTCATATTTTTGGCATTAGTCTAAAATCAAGTGATATAAAATTAAACGATATTGTTGTGAAGATAGAGCTCAATATTATCGGTCTACTTTGCCCATACAACAAGTAAAATGATTAAAGAGCTAACCTTCTGTCTATTGTAGACAACTTCACGTTGTGCCAGGCTAGCGAGTCTGTCATCTTCACAATTTTCTCTTTTTAGGCTGCTCTTTAAGTTAAGTAAATTTTCTAAACGCAATCCACAGTTTTCCACGAATCTATTAGTAGATAAGTCTGACGACTCAGTAACAATGCAAAATTGAGTTTTTTTGAGTTGCCCCCATCAAACATTAGTTTGAAAGCAACTGTTTTGGGACTAACTAGGAAAAAAATTTGTACTCACATATTGACTTTTTAAAATTAAAAAAATCTCTTAAACCTTAGCCATAACATTTGCTCATTGAGACAAAGTTGTAGGATATGCCTAGTAGAGATACGTGAAGAGTTTGGTCCATAGAAACTTGGGTGGTTTGCACAAATAAGATCTTTTAGTGTCATTGTTTGAATTTTTGATCTTGTTAACAAAATTGTAGAAAAATGGTTTTTACATTTGAAACTGGAATCACACTCTTAGCGATTGTCATGTATTCATTAGGATTTCTAAGCAAAATTTTGACAATTATCAAGATTTATTATTGGTCAAGATTCGTCTTAGCACAAGTTATAGTGATTTGTCAGGATTTTTTTATTAAATCACATATCACGAGCTTTTTTCAGTATTTATGGATTGAAATCCTGACCAAATTTTGGTGATCACCATATCATGTTAGTTAGTGTAGAAATTCCCAACACATTTTTGCTTCATAATTGACCCAAATTAATTCCAAATGAGTTCAAATTTGATATACAACTTTCTACCATCAATTCTAATAATTCCAATAGCTATATTCAATCCAAACCTCCAAAAATATTATACCTATATTGTCTTCTTCAAAAAAATTTGAGTTTCTTTCTAAGTACAAAATAAATAATATGTTCTTTCAAAGTATAAAATAACATGTTTTTTTAAAAAAAATTTAAATTATTTTGAATTAGAAATAGAATTTCAGAAAACATGTTTTAGTGAAAGCTCCTAATATACATATATTATATATTAATCATACACTGATTAATCATATATATATCATGTATAAATTATACACATTATATATTTGTTGGCTATCTTTAATTTAAGCGGTTGAGTGAGCTGCTATTTACGTTAATTCTCCAAGAAGACAATATTGGCTTTGAAATAGTTGGGCCTTTGATAATTTATTGATTGGGCCTTACATTTATTGGGCTTTCAGCTCTGTCCCATACAATTGGACTCTCTGCCTCTCTACCTTGTAAAAACACGCTTCATTTTAAGTTTGGACACATTCATTTAACTTGTAACCAATTCTTACAAATTATTGGTACACTTCAAACTAGGGGTGTTCAAAACCGTTCAATAACCAATAAGCAACCGTAAAATTGACTTGTTGGCTTATTAGTATTGGGTTATTGAATAAACGGTTGGTGAACGGATTAAAATTTTATAATTAGTGGCTTATTGGTGTGGTGGCGGATTATTCAATTTTCTTATCGGATAAACTGTTTACCAGTTAAGAGTTACCATACTTACACTTTTATCTTAGATATATTAGTTTCATTTAATATTTTGTCATAATATATAATTATGTATGATTAGTCCTAAATCCGTAAAGCCAAAAATTGAAAAATATATTTACTTTTTTGTTGTATTAACTATTATATTACTATTAATCTATATTTTTTGCAATATAAAATAATTTTATAATTTAACTGCATTTAAAATAGTGAAAAGATATCTTTTTTAAGGTGCGTTCATGGGAAAAAAGGTAGAGGTAAGCTGATACATCATTCGATAACTGTCTGATAATTGCTAATCCATTATCAAACCAACCGATATCTTATTGGTTAGCTAGCGGTTAATAAATTTAAAAACCTATATTCAATGGTCAAATCGTTAAACGAAATTATCCGCCCTATAAACAGCTCCTACTTCACACAAAAGTTTTTCACATTTTGTTCAAAAGCTTTGATTTTTTTTCATTTTTTTTAAAAAAGAAGGAAGATAAACAATTTTTAGAATGTCAATTCTCTAAGCACGTGGATTTGACTTTAGTCTAGTAAAATAAATAAATTAATAAGTTTTTTTAGGGCTTGCAATACACGGCATTCAATTGAAGTCTCTGTTGAAGGGTATTTTTCCAGTTTATTCGTATCTATCATAATTAGCAGTAAAAACATATTCTTGATATATAAGCTTCTTCTTTTTTTAATTAAATAACGTGTTTGGGCTAACTTGCGTAAACATCGCAATAAGTTCTTATTTATAATTTGAGAAAAATTCAGAAATGACTCATGTTTAGGGCTACTTAAAAATTTATAGCTATATTTTGGATATTAACCATTCGTAGCAAGAGGAGAGAGGCAAGCGAGACTAAGAGAGAGGAGAGGAGAGAAACAAGCGAGATTTGGGAGAGAGATGCTAGATATAGATTATATCGACAAATACAAGTTGTATCACAAATACAGTCTAATAGATACAAATTATATACGATACATACATGTCTTGTATCACTTGTATTCATTCACTGTATAGAAATACACAAATACATGCTCATATATGCTGTATTCGATACATATATGTTGATACATACAAACTGATAGTTGTATCACTTGTATTTATTCATGGTACAAAAATACATGTTGATATAAGATGATTCATACATGCTGATGCAAAATAATGTGTTTATACAATCATTAGATGATACAACTGTTGCTCATATCTTTTTCTTCTTAAATTCTCTATGTATTCATTCTCTGTATTTGGCAAAATACAATGGAATGAATTGTATGATTTTTCTATGGAGTATTATACAATGAAATAAAGAATACAAAGAGAGGCGAGAGAGAGAAAGGAGCTAGAGAGGGAGAGAAGAGAGCGATAGAGGAGAAAGGCAATGAAAGAGGGATAGAGAGAAGAGATGCGAGTGAGATTAAGAGATGCTAGAAAAAAAAAGTATAGTTAAATAAAATGTATTTTTTTTTAATAATTCATAGTATATGATTGTTATACCATGTAAAATTTTCTTATAACTATTAGATGTTATGTTATTTACCAATAAAAACATAATTCGTTCATATTTTGGCAACTTTTTGACCCGGCATTTTATTAGCTTAATTCATTTCAACATATACTCATTTATTTGATATGTAGCTCAAATTAACCAATGAAAAATCTTGTCAAAATATTTCAAATAAACTTATTAAAATTTTTGATGTGTTAGCCATAGTAAAGAAAATAATAATTTTATTAGGTACCAAAATTATAAAAAAACAAGTAAAACAATTTAAACTTATTAAAAATTATGGGGGGGGGGGGGGGGGGGGGGGGGGGGGGGGGGGGGGGGGGGGGGGGGGGGGGGGGGGGGGGGGGGGGGGGG
>JAJOOR010020435.1:0-26669 GCA_036250505.1 Solanum acaule | reverse complement strand
CTTGCCATGATTTTTTGCTACATTCAGCCTCAATGAAATCAGCCAAATCAGGATCTGGTTTAAGTATTTTCATCACAGCCTCTCTCACTGATGAATCAATAATCAATTCAGTATTCATGATACCGGATCGAATATCACTACAAAGAAGAGACCAGTGCTTCTCTAAGAAGCGGATGACACGGATGAAGCCAGAGGCAAAAACCGCGCCAACACGGAGGACTTGTGCATTTTGGCTGAGTCCACAGAGCATTTGGGAATACATGCTCTGGTATGAATCAGGGCAGAGAATAGCTTCATTTGGGCTAGTGTAGTTTGTGTAAGGGTCAGGACGTCTGTTCTTGAAATGAGGGCTCTTGTAATAACTTGTTAAAACAGGGCGAGCTAATAGTCCTCCCGGGGTCTTAGATTCAGATTTTACGAAGAGAAAGTACATTCCTTTGCCCGTCTCCAAATCCGGAACAAAATGGCTCATCACAGGCATCAGAAGACTATAAAGCAGCGATCGTCTTCCAAGCTCTTCCTCTGTTGTTGGCATCAATTTCCTCTCCCCTCCTGACGTACCAGAACTGCGTATACAAAAAATCTCATTTAGTACTAATACAAAACAACAAATATGTAAAAATAACAAAATCCAAAATGCCAGAATTGACATATGGAAATATGTCATTCACCGTAAAAACAACCAGTATGTAAAAATAACAAAATCCGAAAGGCTCAGAATTAATATATGGAAATATGTCATTCACCGTAAAAACAAAAAGTATGTAAAAATAACAAAATCCAGAAGGACTATAGTAAAAATGAAAACATTCAAACCTCGTCAAGAATTCAGAGACGGGTTTGGAGCAGAAGATGGGAGATTTATCACCACTCGCAATGCGGTTGATATCATGCTGAATATCTTCATAAGTGATAACAGGCATAACTTTTTTGAAAGTCTCTCTATCAGTATTGCCATTAAGATCACCATAGCGTTTCAAGTACTCGACGTTGGCATTTCGAGAAAGTATTTCAGCAAGGACTCTCTTTTGGACCTCATCAGCTTTGGTGGTAACTTCTTCAATGAAATGAAGAGTTTTCTTGTTTTCTTCTGCAACAATAAAATTGTTGGCTTTTGGGGAATTCTTTGGTGCCTCAGGCATTGTTAATGTAATGAATAAAGAAAAGGGTATAGGATGGCTTTAGGCAAGAGCTGTTTATCAGAGGGAAACTGTTTTTTTGGTGTGGGGGTTGATGTATCAGAGAGGGCTTTATATAGAGAAAGTTTTTGGTCACAGTGGGCTCTGTTCCAAAAACTATAGTGTTTTTAAAAGAAAATCTTTATTTCCGTGTTATCTGTATTGGATTCCGACTAAAAGCTTGTTTCTCAAAATGTTTGTTTTTTTTCTCTAAAAAGTGAGGTGTTGAATAGGAGAAATTGTTTTTCAGAATGTAGGTGTTGAATACGCAGATACAAGTAATGTAGGGATTAGTTTACTTATGCATTATTTACGCATTAATTATACATATATTAGTTATTCCACCTTCTATCATGTATAAAATAATACATAGATTCTCACGTAACTTATACATGTATTAATTATGCGAGTTGTAAATCGAGACATTGTACTAATTTTATACATGAATAATTTACCTCTTAACTAATTTTAACTCATGCAAGATTTAATACTTGTATAACTCACATCCAATCCAACTACCAAATGATCCCTAAATTATTGATCAAACACAATTTGTTTCTCACCAAAAGTACTTTTCTAAAAAGCATTTTTGGAAAAGTCATTTTTCACTGTAATTTGATTTTAGAAGTCTGGTCAAACATGTTATAATTAGGAGAATTGATTTTTTAGATCACTTCCAATTTTATTTAAAATTTATAGTCTTTTTACAATCAATATTTATTTTTACACATAAGAGATCTGAACCTATATATTCATTTTATATAAGTGGCCAAAAAATCTTAATTGCTTACTAATTTCAAATTTGCAGTGCATAAGGCTCATTAAAAAAAAGTTTTGTAGTATAACTTTTTTATACTCAAAACAAGAAACTAAAACTTTAATTATTTTTTTAAAAAGTGAAGGTATTATATTTATCCAGTCACAATTCTTGACCCTTTAAATCTTTTTTTCTATCACAATATATAGGTGGTTACGGAAGTTGCAATGTTGATAATTAAACTCGTTATATTTGGGGTTTAATTTTCTTTTTATTATTGACATGACAACTAAAGAAATTGGAAAGGATGATTTATTCATTCCATTAATAGAAGTTTAATAAGAAAAAGACTGTCTAATATTTTGAGAAAGAGAATAGTTTGTTTGATCACGAATTAGGTGGGAAAATAAACCTTCTTTCTTTGATTCTAAGCAAAATTTGTTAAAATGTAACCGAAAACATTATACAACTTAGAATCGTGTTAAATGATTACTCCACTTCAAAAATTTTACTAATAAAGTAATTTTCTGTTTTTGGCTACTTTGAAATGTTAAAGAAAATGATCTCATTAAGGAAAATATATTTTATCAAAGAAAGTTTCAAGTGTAAAAACTACAGGTACTAATTATGGACCAAACATCTTTTCTTTAATTATAATTTATAAGTATCTCAAGTCTTATATTTTATTATTTATTTTAATTCTGTAAAATAATTCAAGAAAAAGGGATTTTCCACATTTTTCACCAGAAATAAATTATAATACTTTCATTGAAAATCGTTTTCATCCGTACGATCGATGTAATGGATGATGTTTATCACAAACAAGGTATCTAATTAACATTAGCTTAGTTATATTTTAATTCAATTAGATAATTGAATCTTTTGACTACAAATGGATTCGTTATTTGTGTCCCAATTACTTTTAGTAAGTTAAAAAGTGAATAGCATATTGGTTCTCACCCATAGTACTATTATTTATACCTTTTCACAAGATTCTTCTTACTAGCTAATCGCTTACATTATCTTTGATAGGAGGGTGTAGAGATCGAGTATGAAAATAAAGGGTTAATAAATTATCGAGCATAAATATATTTTCTCCATACCAGGAGTATTATATTTTCTTTACTTTATCTTTAGTACCGTCTGATTGTTTCTTTCATTTTGTTTATCTTATTGTTTTGTTATAGTTACGGAGCACACGAATTTTATTGAATCTTATCTACTACGTCAATTTAGTCTTAGATCCGTCATTATATTTTGCCAATTACGATCACAGAATACGCCTATACCACTTAAGCTAGCTTGGATAATTTTACAAATGCATATACCATTATCAAAAAACCATTTTGTTTTCATGTTTCGTCCTTTCACATTAAACGTGCAACGTTCAAAGTAGATAGATACATCATTCAAAATGGAAACAAATAAAAGTGAATAAAGAAATTGCGATTTTTCCCATTGAGTAAATGGTGGAAGATGGCTACGCAAAGGGACAACATACACGCGTTAGAGAGTGAATGCATGTGGTTTTTTGGGGTACTAGTTTCTTACTCAAACACCTCTCTCTCTTGTTGCTTTACGTTGTTAAATACTATTGTATATGTAACTCAATATATTTATAATAAAATAATATTTATATTTTGTTTTAACAATATATAACACATATATATATCGAGTACAAAGACTTTGGAAGGATCCAGCGGAATTTTAATATAAATAGTCAAACAAATTTATTTTTTAATCGATATATACATGTGTATCATGGAGATAAAGGTGAATAGAGTAAATAAAACACATCAGGGTTAGGCCAAAAAAGAAAGATGTTGGAAGAATTTTGATACTTTAGAAATTATAACCTAACCTTGTTTGACTGTGCATCATAATGAAAATTAGATAGTTTTGGATTTAGTAGGTGCTAATTTTGTTTCAATTTATATAACTAATATGATCTTAAATATTTGAATCAGTCAAAGTAATATTTAATGTGTGGTTATACTACTTATGGAAACTTTATAGTCTTAAACTTGTTATAGCATACATTTATATGTTTGTAGGCAGAGGTAAATTAAATATTTAAAATTATGAATTTCTAGCTATTTCAAATTCGAAAAAAAAATACTCTCCATTGGGAGGGCAACTTAATTTTAGCAACTTTAATATCTGCCACTACTGGATCAAACATTTACTTTGTTAGTAGGTTCCCAACAAATATCTATGATGACAATGCAAGGCCAGCGGAGGCACCTTAGGCCAAGCGACTTCGGGTTACACAGCTTAGGTAGAAAAATTTATATGTATAAATATAAAATGTAAGAGTAAAACAATTTTTCATATTTAATTGAGTAAAAGATTAATTCCTTATAATTATATTTCTTAATAGTAATGTTACCATGAATATATCCTTGGAAATGAAAATTAGTTCAAAGTTCTTTAATAATAATATCACAAATTTGTCTTTAATTATTCTTCTTATCACTTTTTCAAATATTTGAAACATTATGTGTACGTCAATATTCGGTGACTTTACCCTTATAAAAGTATTCTTAGTAAGAACCCCAAAATCTCATGATAAATTAAGTTGAATTCTTAGTTTGTTATAATAAAAAATTACAAATATACTATATTTTTCCCCCATGTCAATATGTCCTTGCCAAAACATCCATCACCTAGTTTTAAATATTCATGTGTCATGTGTGTTTAATTTGCTTCAATGTCATTGCCACAACATTCATCCCTCCCCTAGTTGTCCATGCAAGTTTTCTAACTTTTTTTGTGTTTTTTTTCACTTACGGGTCTGGTACCTTTGCGGACACTCAATTATATCTTGATTCGTATCGAAAAATTTCATATTTAGAGATAAATCACTCTTTAATAAAAATAACTTTATACCTAAATAGATTCAAATTTAAAACTTTTGATTAAATGCTGTTTACTAACCATGGACAAGTAGACAAGCTTACATGACCAATAATTTATGAAATATAGATAGGAGTATTAATTGATTTTGACTTCACATTTATTTTCATTGGAAATGCCAGTGGTGAGGAAACATTTTTTTTAATAAAATAAAATTGGAAGTCAAAGAGAAGGCGGTGCACCAAAACAAGTAGGACCACACTCAAGTGGAAAGCTTAGTGCTTGGTGTTGGTGACAATGTGAGTATGTGAGTTGAGGATTTTCTGGGAATGTTTTTATATTATATATGCAAACAGAAGAATGTGTAGAAATACGTTACTATATTTCAATTATTCTTATTTTAATTACCATATGATAGGATTTTGTATGTATAAGAGGGAGACAGAGACGGTGATGCAAATCCTAGACAGTTGACTTCTTTCTCAACTCTTGAGATATTGTCTTTTTTCTTTTCGTCATCTATCATTCGATATACGTATTGAAGTATGACATATTATAAATATATTTCTGGGATGGTGCTTCTATTAGGATATATTCCCCCCATTTACAAAGGATTGGCACCGGTTCGAAACTAAATTTTTTAATTGAGAGTGGAATTATCTCAACCATTCCATTACGATTCGAGATATTGTTGTATTCGGAAAAAAATATTTTATGTATATAGTAGCAATCGGTACGTGACACATAAAATAGGGAAAGAATATCCATAACGGTTCCCATTGATCGAATGTCCTGAACGAAGACTAACCAGTTAGCTTGACCTCGACTCATTACCGGGGAAACTAGATGGTCATTATAGGAGAAAAGTAGAAACTTGTGATTTGAAGTCAATAAAAGACTCGTGTCCCAAAGATAAAATAAATGGATAAAAAGATAAATACGCCAGATATATCCGTACGAGCAGTGGCGTACGCAAGATTTTTCATAAGCGGTGTCACAATTTAAAATAAAAATAAATAATTAAAACAATTATAATATTATATTTAAAAATTAAGAATTTTTTAGCATTTTTATGTGGGTAGCAAAATATATTTAAATTAAAAAAATTAACCAAGAAAGAAAAAGATGGTATTGAGGTTCGTACACCCAACTTCAAACAAGAAGTGAATTACCCTAACCAACTGTGCTACACTCCTATTTGGTTTAAGGAGTGTCACTTTATTCTATTTGTTCTTTATTTACAGTTTGCTTTTCAGTTATTTATAATTATTTAATAAAAAAAAATTGACAAAGCCGTGTCACGTGACACACCTTCGCCTAAGGTAAATCCGCCCCTGCGTACGAGGTCCTATAAATTACAGTAGAATATTAGTTGGATGTGTAACAATATTTTTAGATGGAGCATAAATCCGCCCCTGCGTACGAGGTCCTACAAATTACAGTAGAATATTAGTTGGATGTGTAACAATATTTTTAGATGGAGCATTTTCTACGGGGCATCGTACTTTAGGGCTAGAATGAAGCTTTTCTATTGGTTAATGTATTGTCTTTATTGCCAATAAATAGTAATCTTAACGTATATACTCGTAAAAGATTGAATTCTCAAGAATACTAAAGCATTACACATATATTCTTGTACTTCAAACTTTTTATATTTAACTAAGTCGATCTTAGTTCTCAAGCATTTTCATGTTAATTCGTCTTCGGATCTAAGACCGGCCATATAATTACATCTTCAGATCTAGTACAAATATCAAGTACTAACTATATTTTACTGTACCATTCGAAGCGATCACATTTCATTATCTTTTTTATTAAATTCATTTAAAAACATATTTAATTGTTAATACATACTAATCAACTTAAGATACGTCTTTTTGACCTCATAACAAATTCTATTGAACTGTTTGTCTGTTTCCCCATAAACAATTGTCAATATGTCTTTAATTTTATGAATTTATCATCTTGAGGGACAAATATTTTTTCAGTATTTATCTAGAGTTTGAGTGATAGATATATAGTGAGAGATTTTAGGCAAAAAAAAAAAGTATTTGTTGTGCGATCCGCTGGAAAATTAGAGAGTAGCGTGTGATTGCGCAATATTTTAGAACTATAAATATGTTGAATAGATAAAGTTGGGTGTTTACTTAGTTATGTAGTTTTTCCTTCTTCTTTTTTATTTTTGTTATTTGATATGTTATATATAATTATAATAATAATTAAAAAAAAAACTTATTATGTACAATAGTTTTAATAAGTTTGTTTTAAAAGAACAAATAAGGGAAATTAAAAACTTAATAAAAATTAAATAGATTGAATTATGATATTTTTTAACTTATCTCAGCTTAAATAACTTTTGAACGAATCATTGATTAAACAACTAATTCATATTGATCCGTTTAAATTCAATCTAACCTGCTTATTTGACATCACACTGAGTCAACAGGGAAGCATTTGATGTGCAAGTGGATCAAAAATAATCTAAAATTATGTTGGTGCATGACCTATGATTCAAAGTATTGTAGCTATTATAAGAAACTACATGTTTGGACATCTTGTTGGCGCACGAGCAAATTAAAGGAACCGCACACAACTAACACCTAGAAATTACGTACTATACTTCCCAACCATTTAATTTATGTTTTAGTCCAATAAATTTGAGCTAAATAAGCATAGTCTCAACAAAAAAAATAAAAGAATAACCTTATTATAAATGTATTTGCCTTAAAATGCTTATTTAGAAGGGGGTTTATTGAAAATATTTTTTCTATCCAAAAGGTTAGGTTAATGTATGTATATACCTATTCTTCCAGACTTTATTTGTGATGACAAATTGAAGTATTTAGTGGAAATTAGTCTTTAGTCTTCTTGTAGCATGGTGTCAACATACAATTTTAGAAAATATATACATAAAATACTTGATTTTACTGAGAGACCATGAAATCACATGCCCCATATTTTTCCTATAAATTCGCCCATGCACCACTGAGTATATTATTATTGTTATTTTAATAAATGATCTATACAAATTTCTAATACATCTCTTAAGTATTATTGATTTGGGAGTGAGATAAAATGTAATATTTTACCCTTGTGATTAGTATTAATTCAAAACCTTAAGGGGTTGTTTAGTTACGGGTTATAGTTGCAATAATTAATTATGCACAAACTTAGGTAGGATTTAGGTATTCATGTGCTTATTTCATTTTTGATTTAGTATAAAATAATACATATATTCTCTCGTAATGTATACATATTTATTAATTATAAGGGATTGTAATTAAATTAGTAATAAAAATTAAATTTCGTGTGCTGAATTTTATAAATAACAACTAAAATGCTACCTAACATAATACTAATTTAAATAATGCATAAATAAATCACTTTGTAACCAAGAACATACCTTTTTTTTGGTAGTAAAGGCGAGTTAATATTAATTATATAATATGCATCGGTACAACATGAGCAGCAACATTACTTGTAGCGTTACATACTAAGTTGAGTATTGGGTTTGTATGCCCATTAATATTACAAAAGATATTAGAAAAACTAGCAAAAGGAGTTCCACCCTTGTCTGCTTCAAGGGTCTTTAGCACAAACACTGGAGGAATCGGTCATTCTACAAAAGTGAAACCTATCGACATCTTCCCTTTTTTGCCATCAAGTCGGCTGCCATGTTTTGCTCTCTAGATTCATGCTTGATCTGTGGCATCCCGAGTTGCAGGATCAACTCCCTGCATTCAGAAATAATATTGGAGTGAGCATTTGTGTTGGAGTTTAGCAAATTAATTACCTCCATTGAATCTGTAGATATTTCCAGGTCTTTAATGTTCTTTCTCTTGGCAAGTTGCAGACCGTGCAGTAGGGTTGTCAGCTCGGCACCACTAGTGGAACTGGTGATTATTCTAGAGAAGCCTCATGTTACCCAATTACCATGTTTATCCCTAATAATGCAGTCTGTGCCCCCTGCTTTAGGACTTAGGTGAAGAAATTCAAGTGTTCAAGATTTTGGGGTGTCTAGGGGAATTTCGCTAGCGGTGTTACGGTAGATATTATTATTTCTATTTAGCCAAATATTCCAAGTGAAGAAGGGGAATGCTATAACCCACTCGATACCCATGGCAGTATGTTTTATATGTGCTAACTTATGGAGCCAGTTGGGATCATCTTGCGTTATAATCATAGATATCGCATCGTAGAGATTGAGGGCTTTCTAGTACTTTTTGGCTATGTCGCAACCCAAGAGGATATGTTTACCAGATTCGACTTCGCCACAAATGGAGCAATTTGGGCTTGGGATAATTCCCATAGAGTTAAGGAATTTCCTGGTGGGGAGTCTATCGTGGGTGGTGAGCCAAAGAAAGAATTTTATTTTATTGGGGTAGTTAAGTTTCCAGAGCCAGCTAAATTTAATGGTCATATTGTAGTCTTTTTTGTGCCTCCTCAAGACTTCATAGGCCGAGCTTGTGGAGAAATTACCATTATCGTTATGCTCCTAGACTATACTATCTAGAGGGGGATATGGACTGCTTTGATAATATTTTGGATGTCAGGAGGGAGATCGTAGGAGAGTTTGTTGAGGGATCATTTGCTATCCTTAATAACATTGCAGATTCTAAGATTTTGATCTTTAAGGCTAAGGGGACTAGCTATTATGGAGTGGAGGGCTTCATTATTGGGAATTCATTTATCAAACCAAAAGGAAATATTGCCACCTTTTTCGAGATCCCATATGTTATTTTTTAAGCAAATATTCCAACCCTGCATGATGTTTTTCCATAGTGTAGAAGGGCATTTCAAATGGTATTGGAGCGATAGGAGGCCCGAATTTCTAATGTATTTCCTGATAAAGTTAAAAGAGAAATATTTTTTGTCACGCATTGTAGTAGTCCCAAACTACCAGTTCTCTTATCTCTTGTGGCAGTATCCCAGCTAACTAAATGGATTTTGTTTTGGTTGCAGTGGTGCCCCAAAGAAAGTTCCATTGGATTTGGTCAATGCGCTTAGTGACGGATGCGAGGAGTTTATTAATTTGCATGACATAGTACGGGTCCCATTATAGAGTATGGTCGTCTAATTGGTCGTTATACATGACATGATAAGGTTGGTGATATTTAGAGGGAAGTTAAAGTAGTGGAGAGTGTGTCTGACAAAGGACCATTCGATTTTGTCAAAGGGTTTCTCTAGAACGATTTTTGTTATCATATGGCCTGAGCTCCCTTTCATGTTCCTATAATGGTTGATTATTTCCTGGACGATGATGGCGTTATTAGAGGCTTGCTTGTTTTTTAGGAAACTAGATTGACAAGGTCCTATGAGTTTATTCATTAAGGGTTGCAGTCTGAAGAAGATTATCTTTGTGACAATCTTGTAGCTAAGATTGCACAGACTGATGGGACAAGAGTTTTTTAGGTTAGTAGCATTCTTGCATTTATGGATAAGGCAGACATAGGTTTTGTTACTATCCTTGGGATTGCATTCATTGACAAAGGCTGTTTTGCAGAAGGAAAGACCAGATGGGCCCACTATGTGCCAATACTTTTGGTAGAAAAAAGGGTGGAGTCCATCTGGCCCAGGAGCTTTAAAGGGTTTAAACGAATAGACTATTTTTCTGATTTTATCTTTTAAGGGTACGGGGCTTAAGAGGTCTTTGTCAGAGTCGGATAGGGTTACAGGGTCTAAGGGAACGATGTACTATTTGGATTTGGAGTGACTCGTTTTAAAGAGAGAGAAATAGAAGGATTCAACATGTTTTAGAATTTGTCAAGGGTCCTCAATCCAGGTCTTATCATCCATCTAGAGTCTCTGGATCGTATTCCTTCTTCTTCTGATTGGGGTTAAGGTTTGGAAGAATTTGGTGCTGGTTTCCCCTTCATTGAGCCAGTCAATCCTAGATTTCAGTTTTCAAAAGTCCTCTTTTTGTTTAAGAATATCATTCTAGGATTTGATAAGGTCTAGTTCTAACTCCACAAGGAAGGGGCTGCTTGGGTAGTTTGGGGAGTTATGGATGCCTTCTAATCTTCTAAGGATAGAATTCTTTCTTTTGAAGATGTTGCAGAAGGTGTGCCTATTCAAAGTGGATACGTCCACTTCGAATTGAGAAGTAGTTTGGATTAGGTTTATGTTTGTAGACCAAGAATTCTCAACTAGAGAAGGAAGGTTTGGGTGGGAGCACCACATTGTTTCGAATCTAAAGATTCTAGTCACAGTAGAGGGATTATTTTTTAGGAGGGATTATTTTTGAGGAGGGATATCATAAGGGGACATTGGTCTAAGTGAGTTTTTGGGAGGTGACGAACTATGGCCTCTGGGAAGTAAATGAGCCAGTCATTAGTCGCGAAGAAGCGGTCGAGTCTTTCAAAAATAAGATTGTCCCTATTACTATATCTTTTATTGGCCCAAGTATATTTACTACCCTTGAATCCCAAGTCAATGAATTCACAGTAGTTAACTATATCCCAGAAATCTCTGGTACTGGATTGGTTTAATAGGTTCCCACCAAATTTATCTTTGTTATCTAACAGGTCATTGAAGTCCCCCCCTATTAGCCATTTCCCAGAAAAGTTAACTTTGATGAATTTTAAGTTTTGCCAAAGAACTTTTCTAGAGTTCCTGTAGCAACTAGCATAAATACAGCTAAGTAACCAATAATCGTCTTGGGTACTAACCTTGATCATGGCATGGATTTCCTGCTCAGTGGTGGTGATTTCATCCAGTTCAAAGAGATTATCATCCCACATGACGACAATGCCACCAGAGTTTCCTATCACAGGAGCTTCGATCATTTTGTTGGAGGGGAAGTCATCAAGCAAAATTTGGTGGCTTTTCATTTTGGTTTCAAAGAGTGCAACTAACGAGGGCTTGTGCCAATCAATGGGGAATTGTTCTTTCTAAATTTCGGCATGTTGGCGCCTCTACAGTTCCATATTATTAAGTTCATTGATTTGTTCAGGTTTGGCGGATTCATCAGAGGAGTCGTCATTAGTGCCTGTGGCTGGGCATTCGAATTGTTTATCATTGTAGGGTTCATGATTAGGACATATTTCCCTACTTTTGGATTGAAGGGTGCTTTGATATCTATCAAGCTTTTTAAGAGATTCTGGGGATAGATAAGGATGTATTTTTTATTGAATCTATTTTTGTATATCATTATTTTTATTTCTTTTAGTACTGAAATTTCCGTTCAGGTTTCTTTCATCTACTCTAATATTTTTTTCTATTTCTCGAGTGTTGGTAATCATAGGACATATCGACAGTGGGTTTAAAGGAGGTACCTGAGACGCTGACGCTATGTTGGGTTGTACTAGAGTAAATGTGTTGCCTATTGATTCAGGCAGCGTCGAGGTTGGAGAGAAAGGAGTTGCGCCTTGGGGTGGACCTTGCATCATCCTGTGGTGAAATAATGGATCTATATCCTGGAGAAACTGGCGTTTGGGAGGACTTGGTAAGTTCTTATCATTGGAGGGAGTTGAGGAGGGGGAGGTGGTATTGGTGTTTCCCAGGTTAGGATGTGGAAGAAGGGTAGTGTCGGAAATTGGTAGCTCATGGATGGTGGGAGGGCATTCGACATCTATATGTGGGTGTTGAATGTCTCCATAGCTAGTTGCATCCCGTCTAATATTATTTGGGCAAAAAGCGTTGGGTGTTGGACAGTGATCATCGCCTCATGTTCCCTTATTAGCACAGTAAAAGTCAGGGAGTAGCCTTGAAGGCCCATTTCCAACCATAATGACGGCTGGAACATAGGTGGAGGTGGAGGGTTGAGTAAATGGGGACTGAACCTGGTGTTAGTCTGTCCACTAGGAAGAGAGGGATTGGGTTGCTGAAGTTCATTGCGGGGTTCGGGGAGTTTGGTGGAGTTGTCTGGTTTGATAATCTTTGTCTGCGTCTTAAGGATGATCGAGGGATTCTTGGCATTGTAGGAAGAGGAGATGGAGGAGTTATTAGGGTATTTATTGTTAGTGGGAGAGTTTACTTCTAGAGTTCCTGGTATCTGGGAACTGGAGTGGGGGGAATAAAAGGGAGTGGGGGGGTCTCTTAAAAGTTCTACTTTGGATTGTTGTAAAGATTTACTAGGACTAGGATTTAGGAGTTTTTTTACTAGATATGGTAATATCTGCAAGAGATACGGGGATACCAGATGTGGAAATAGAGGAGTCCACGTCTGCGCCAACTGTTCCAGGTCTGTTAAATCTTTCAACTAAGGGGACACTTGGAACAGTTGAAGCGATATTGTCACTAGTAACTTGGAGAAGTGGCGTCGTTTTAGTTATTAGGGTGTTATGGGAGTCGTAGGTATCACTACCAGGGGCCAAGGTAGGGGTAGGGGTAAGGGGGCCTACTCTTACACGGATAGGTTCTACATTAGTAGTACTATCTCTATTGTTGTATTTTTGGGCAGTGACCTCACCGGCCTTAATTTTCCAACCGCCGGAGGTGTTTGAATGGTTATTAAGGGGAGTTTGTTTCGATAGTTTTGAATGTCCATAGTTGGGGGAGACGTTTGGATTTTCCCCACATATTTGAATAGTTGAGAGTCTAGAAATTTACCTGTAGCACCATGTATAATATTGACATTGAAGCTCTTTCCTTCTGTGATTTTGGGGGAAGGGGGTTTACTTACCACTGTTGATTTGGAATTTGTTCGAGAGTTTTATTTCCCTCGTTTAAAAGTCACTGTTTGCCACTCGTTTTCAGATATTTTTCCTTCGTTGGTTGTTGTATTTGGGATGGTGTCGTTTGTGTGTTTCTACGAGGGCTGTTTAGTGTGGCCGAAATAGGGGCATAGTTGTAGTGTGTGCCCCAGTCTTCCGCAATGGGTACATAGAACATCAGCTCCTTCATAGATGATCGTTTGTTTGAGATGGCCGATGAATATTGATTAACGTATCAGGACACTTCATCCAATACTAAATGTCAACGATCGTTAAGTAGTAATATAACCCAACTAAGTGAGTTGGGGTCGAGTCCCAAGGAAGTGGTACATATTTGAGAATCAATAGGAAAGCATGAATATGCTCAAGTCAATTATAGCTAAAAACATTTACAAATAAAGGCATAATTCAAGTTTGGGGTGACACAAGTGTCGAATAATAGGGGGTTTTGGTTTCAATTATCAACTACAACATCAAATAACACAAAAATAACAAGTATAGAGACGGGTTCTTGGGATGTGATTGGATTATGTGCTAAGGTAGACAGATGGGTAATTGCAATTGATAGTAAATAGTTGTAAATCAGTGACTAAGCTAGACTTTAGTGGGGATAAACTTTCTCTCGAACAATTTACCTCAAATCAATTTGGTTTCTCTCGATTACCAATAAGAAGCAATTAAGAATAGCCTTCGCTTTAGTCCATTCACTCTCTCGAGCTGAATGTGTGGAAAAGGGTTTAGGATTCACTCTCTCAAGTTGAACTCATGACAACCCAATACCTACAGACCATCAAATCAGTAATCTTGGTTTTGAAACCTCTCTCTTGAGCAAGCAAAAAACACGAAGGTAGAGTTGCATTTACAACTACAACCCTTTAGATTAAGCCATAATTATTGAATGAAATCACTTCTAAACAACATTTACACTATCAAATAACAATACCAGCAGCTAAATCAACCCATAATCACATAATCATACCACCAAAAATTGGGGTTTAGCTAGACATAGTAAAAAGGTAGAAATCGATACCGAATTGCATTTCCATCAACTGGGTACGATTAATATTGTCTTTACAAAGGTCTAAGATGAAGAATCTTCAACACCTACTTCCGATCTCTCAGAAATGGAAATCTTCAAAGCTAAGGAAATATTGTCTCTAAACTCAGTTCTAAGCTCTCAAATTTGAAAAACTGAATAATAATGAAAACTATTGAATGCTAGATACTTAACTAAGAATTTAAAAAATGTATTATAGTCGCCAAAAATATGCTGCAAAGGATAATTCGGCACAATAAGTCGGGATCGCCAATCCACTCAGCAATCTACCCTTTGGTCAATTCTAGCCTTTTTGCTTTGGCCTTTAGTATCTTCAGATTTTGTACTTTGGGCGATATGGCAATGCATCGCAGAAACATTCGGTGACTACTCCTTTCTATCGCCGACTTGATTTTCTCCTTTAGGGCTCGACAGACTGGAACATTAGGCGAGACAATGGCCATTCGGCGACTCGCCCAATGGATTAGGCGATCCTCAGGCTTTCTTTTCTTCATTCTTTCAGCTGCCTTGTTCCTTTTTGCTCATTAGTGTCCGTGCTTTTTTCCTCAATCCAAATGCCTGAAAATCAAGAATTTACATCAGTTATTGACACAAAATATGCATTTGAGGACACTAAATCTATTAAAATGAAGCCCTAAATGAGTCCAAATCATGGACACATTAAAACCCCCAACTTAAACATTTGCTTGTCCTCAAGTAAAACTCAAGTTCAGCCTTTCAAAAAAGATATCTCAAACAGTGCTACACAAGATTCCATCATGAATGCACACAAAAAGATTCAACTTACTCATGCAAGGAAAAATTGTCCACTCAAAGATTCAAGTTGTGACTCACCATTACCAAAGAATCTCAAGCTCACAATACTTACTTCCAATGCACGTTCAAGCTCAACAATGGTACTCAAATGCCCTCACACAAAGAATGCAAAGAGGGTCACCAACTGACTCTGAGTGCTCAACTGGATCAACGAGGCGTTGAATGCTGATCATGGTTACCTACGTCTGCATCATAAGACGATGCAGGCCAACTGGCATCAGTATATTGAATGTACGAGTATGTGAGTTCGAATACTAAACATAACTTAAGCTTGAAAAGAATCTGAAAGAAACATTTACCTTGGCTTTACTCAACTCTTGAATAACTTAACTCAATATAAAGTAATAAAACACATGCAATATATAGAAAGCCTTTAAAACAGTAGAAAACAACTTTGTTCGTTAAAAAAAATGCAATAACAAACTCAACTTTACTTATATAAGAAAGTAATATAGTTTCTGTGGGAGATTCTCTAACCGACAACCACCACTATGAGCCTAAGTGGTGATACAACGTCTTGCCCACGCTGCCAGAACTGTCCTATACTTTGTCATCATATAGAACGCCTTAACTAAGTGGATACACTAGTCTATGCTAAAAGCATCTTAAGGAGTCATCTAAAAAGTATGATCCTTTACTACCCATGATGGCTACATGGTTTATGGAGACGTGAGCTATCTGAACTCAAACTCGTCCCCATATCGGTGCTCAATACTACTCTAAAAATATACTTAGCTCATATGTTTGTAAAAACAAAACTCATATGTTTGTAACTTAAAAGCTCTCTTGGAAATATCAGTTTCCCTTTTCTTGTTCAAATGTGAAAACATTTTAAACTCTTGGGAATACTTAGTTTCGTATAATCTTTGAAAAATGAACTTTACTCTTACTCTTTACTGAAAATTAGCTCAAAGGATCTTTTGGAAATCTCAGTTTCCTTTCTTGTTTAAATGTGAAAACATTTACTCTTTGGGAATACATAGTCCCAATATACTCTTTTGAAGGAACGACTTCAATCTTTACTCTTTACTCAACTTAAAACTAATGTCTTAAAACAAAGTTAAAACATTTGTAAAAGACTTTTGGAAGACTCTATGAACTTATGTTGACTTGACTCTTAACTTTTCTTGAATTGAATTATGGATTCAAGGATTATGATTTGTGATAGGAAAGATCACATGATATTTAGGAATGATTTTAGATAGCTAAACATGAGAAAAGATCAAGAAATCACTGTCTGAAAGTTGGTTTGCGACGCGAAAATGTATTTAAATTTTTTGTCACAAAATACTTTATGAGGCAGAACGGTTCGTGACCGCTCCGCGACACGGAAGGATTTTTCCCAAATTTGGGGAGCAGGTCCACGACGCGGAACGAGTGCCCAGATTTGCCCGACTAATTTCCTTCTTCGTTTTCCAGCCCCAATTCGGCTAAACTCGACTATTTTTTTTAAATTCTCTTTAGATTCAGATACCCAGCATTTGTACCCAAGAACCTAACTCAAAGCAACTCTAAAACTCGACGTAAAGATCTCAAAAACTTCTCAATATCATCCCAATTCAAGAATGACATCAATTTCAAGAATACACATCAAGAACATCAAACTTTCAACCTTTTTAGAACGAATTTCATTGAACTAAACATGTTTGGCACGTGGGTGAATGAAACCAATGCTATGAAAGTCTCACATACCTCGTAGGGATCACCCTTTGACGAAATCCACGAGCGTAACTTCAAGAACTTGACGATTCCTTGCTCCTTCTCCTGTTTTCTCCTCTGCTTTTCTTTTCTCTCAAAACCTTAACTTGTTTCTCAAAAACGTAAACTGGATCCAATCAGTTTAGACCCCAACTTAATTACCAAAAATGAAATTAATTAATTGGGTGGTGAAAAGACCATAATGCCTTTCTAAAATCCGGATTGGACTTTCCTTATTTGAACAGCCCAACTTCCAATGGCCATAACTCACTCATACGAACTCGAAATCGCGCAAACTCAGCAGCATTGGAAAGAGTATTCCAAGATCTTTCCTACGATATCTAGAAACACACCTAACTCATCCTGAGCTAGGATTTATGGTCGTTTGAAGTTGACAAAAAACTCAAACTTAACTTAACTTCACCAATTTTCCAGATTTTTATTATTTCCAAAAATCACTCTTTATAATTCTAGCTCTTTCTAGTTCTTTAAATTAGTGAGATGTTACAATATCTCCCCCTTGTGAATATTCGTCCTCGAGTGAGATTACTATTACTAGGCTAAGGGTGTAACATCTAACATCCAACTCAAACACCCCATAAGCAATGCAAATACAACATGCCAACTTATAAATTAAATAGTACTAAGAAGAGAATTAGTATCTTGATCTGGAATTTCTCCGGATTCGAAGAGATGTGGATATCTCTTCATCATATCTTCCTCAGCTTCCTAAGTATCTTCCTCAACCAATTGGTTCCTCTAAAGAACTTTAACTGATGCTGCCTCTTTTGTTCTCAACTTGCGAACTTGGCGATCTAGAATCTGCAGAGGAATCTCCTCATAAGATAAGCTACCGTTGATTCCAATATCTTCAGTTGGTATGATCAATGAAGGATCGCCCATACACTTTTCCAACATGGAGATATGGAACACCAAATGGACTGTTGCTAACTCTTGTGGTAGCTCTAACTCATAAGCAACATTTCCAATCCTCTTGGATATTCTGTAAGGACCAATATACCGGGGACTAAGTTTTCCCTTCTTACCAAATCTCATAACACTCTTCATGGGTGAAACCTTTAAGTAGACCCAATCATCTACTTCAAACTCTAACTCCCTTCTACTAACATCAGTGTAGGATTTCAGACAACTCTGCACTTTTTCAACCTATCTTGGATAACTTTCACCTTTTCCATAGCTTGACGAACTAAGTTTGGTCCTATTAACCCAGCTTCACCTACTTCAAACCATTCAATAGGAGATCTGCATCTTCTCCCATAAAGAGCTTCGTAAGGAGCCATTTAGATGTTAGAATGGTAACAGTTGTTGTAGGAAAACTCAATGAGAAGTAGGTGATTATCCCAATTACCTATGAAATCAATCACACAATCTACTTTGATACCTCAAAACATCATCTCCCCCTTGTTCAAAAGCCATCACTTTTTGCTTATGAACACTTGCCTTTAATTCAAGCAATAAAGGATCTTGGTCTTGCTTCTCTTTTACTTTTGACACTAATGATGATTCAGCCCCATTCATTACCACTACTCCTCCTTCTGTGGAATTCGTTAGTCGAACTCCTAGTCGTGCAAATCTATGCACCTCTTTTACTAATACTTTCTTATCTTCCTCAAAATAGGCGGTACTACCATAAATAACCTGCTCAAGGCATCAACAACAACATTAGCCTTACCTAGGTGATAAAGAATACTCATGTCATAATCCTTGAGTAATTTTAACCACCTACTCTATCTGAGATTAAGCTCTTTCTGACTAAACACATACTGAAGACTCTTATGATCGGTGAATACATCAACATCAACACCATACAAATAATGACGTCATATCTTCAAAGAAAATACTATGGCAACCAACTCCAGATCATGGGTTGAGTAATTCTTCTCATGAACTTTGATCAGTCTGGAGGCATAAGCTATAACTTTGTTATTATGCATTAACACACAACCCAAACCAACTCTGGACGCATCACAATATACGACAAAACCTTGAGTACCTTCGTAAGGTCAATATTAGGGCAGTAGTCAACCTCTTTTTCAATTCCTGAAAGTTTTTCTCACAAGCTTCACACTATTGAAACTTCACAATTTTCTGAGTCAACTTGGTCAAAGGAGATGAAATAGATGAGAACCACTCTACGAACCTTCTATAATAGCCAGCCAAACCCAAGAAACTCCTAATATCAATTGGAGATGTGAGTCTAGGCCAATTATGCACTGCCTCAATTTTCTGAGTATCAACTTTAATTCCCTCTCCAGACACAATGTGGCCTAAGAATGCCACACACTCAAGCCAAAAATCACATTCAGAGAACTTGGCATACAACTCTGTATACTTTAGAGTTTGGAGAACTATTCTAAGATGACTAGAATGATCTTCTTCATTCCTTGGATAGTTTAGTATGTCACCAATGAAGACAATAACAAACATATCTAAATAAGGTTTGAATACTCTATTCATAAGACCCATGAATGTTGTAGGCGCATTGGTCAAACCAAAGGACATAACTAGAAACTCATAATGACCATAACGGGTCCTAAATACTATCTTTGGAATGTCACATTCCCTTAACCTCAATTGATGGTAGCCTGATCTGAGGTCTATCTTAGAGAAACAAGTAGCACCCTGAAGCTGATCAAAAATATCATTAATCCTTGGGAGAGGATATTTATTCATGATGGTAACCTTGTTCAATTGGCGGTAATCTATACACATCCTAAGGGAACTATCTTTCTTTCTGACAGATAGAACCGGAGCGCCCCAAGGTGAGACACTTGGTCGAATAAAACCTTTCTCTAAAAGATCTTTCAACTTCTCTTTAAGCTCTTTCAACTCTGCTAGAGCCATTTTTTATGGTGGAATAGATATAGGATGGGTATTTAGAGGAATATATATACTAAAGTCTATTTCTCTCTCAGGAGGGACTCCAAGAAGATCATCTGGGAAGACTTATGGAAACTCTTTTACCACTGGAACTGACTGAATAGGAGGTATCTCAACACTAGAGTCATTAACTCAGACTAAGTGATAGATACACCTTTTGGAAACTAACTTTCTTGCCTTAAGATACGAAATGAAACGACCCTTAGGCACTGCTGAACTACTCTTCCACTCTATAACTGGTTTACTGGGAAACTGGAACTTGACTACTCGAGTTCTACAATCTATTGACGCATAACAGGCATGAAGCCAGTCCATACATAGAATGACATCAAAATCTACCATGTCTAACTCAACTAACTCAGCCATGGTACTCTTGTGATTGATGGAAAAAAAAAGGGTACAATCACGATAGACTCTCTATGCTAGAATAGACTCACCAACAGATGTAGAAACACTGAAGGGCTCAAGAAGTTGCTCAGGAAGAACATCAAAATTGAAGACTTAGATCATACCAGTGACAACATTAGGCGAATCCTCTTGCTCTTGGCGACTAGTGATAACATAAATACGGTTTCCTTCTCCGCATGCCCTTGATGTAGCTCATTTAGATGTCGTTTTATCTGGTGGAGCAACTGCAGAAGACTGGGCTCTATTACGCCTATTACCATTACTCTACCTGTTCTTAGGACACTCTCTCATAAAATGACCATTTTGGCCAAACTTGAAGCAACCAGTGGAGCCATCACGACACACCCTTGAGTGGATCCCACCATACTTAGCACATGCAGGAGTCTTAGTACCCCCTTGTGTCTTACTACCTTGCGAATGCGCAAGTCTAGCTCTAAAGTTCTGAGAATTCTGACTATTGTACTCACATTTGTTCTTTGGTGCATGTGCACTAATAGATGATGGAGCAGGTCTTTTCTGCTTATGTTGGAAACAAGACCGGTTCACATTACTCTTTTGCTGCCCAGATTCATTCCCTGATGTCTTAGCCCTCTTATTTTTCAAACTCTCTTCTATCCCTCAACTTGTCTTCTTCAACTGGCTGCACATGGATCATCAGCCTTGTTATGCCCATGTCACCTATTAGTATGGTTGCCTTACTTTCCTTACTTGATAGACGAGGGAACCCAACAACGAATAAATTCATCTTTCTCCTTATGTCGTCAACCATCTATTTGCTTCTCATAGCTCACGGGAAAAGAAACGCCCCATGAAAGTACTCTCAAAACAGTCCAACTCACAATCGGTTATGCGTAAACACGAGTTAGAAAGAGACTTTTATAGAGATACACTCTATCACACAAAATGACTATGAAAGAAGTGAAGGAATTCCTAAATATTGCAGCCTCATAATTATAGATGCGGCGCGCTTCACACTGATAACCAGGACTCTACAGACACGGCTTCATAGACTCTCTAGGACTCATGAACTCTGTGCTCTGATACCAAGTTTTTCATGCCCCGAGCCTACACCCTAGGCGGGACTAGCACTCAAGAACCATTGATGTCGCTAAGCAAACCCTTGGCCTACTTTACTTACTCAGCGTAAGACTTTAAACATTAAGAAAAGAACTCAAATGCAAGATAACTCAACTATGTCAAACTAAACTCATAATGTTTTAGAAATAACCATTTAACTTAGCCAAAGTGGCAACTCAAATCTGAGAATAAGCCAATAACAAAGTAAAGAAAAATGAACTAACTGACCGTCTATCTATGAAGCCTCTAATAAATGAGATGGATGTCGGGACAAGACCCACAATATCCTAATGAACTAAATAATGAAAAGCAATAATAAAAAGAGTCTTACGGAATGCAACAAGGCTCAGCAACTGACTCTGAGTGCTCAACTGGATCAACAAGACGCTGATTGCTGATCCTGGTTACCCATGTCTGCATCATAAGATGATGCAGGCCAACTAGCATTAGTACATTGAATATACGAGTATGCAAGTTGGAATGCTAAACATAACTTAAGCTTGAAAAGAATCTGACAGAAACACTTACCTTGACTTTTACTCAACTTCTGAATAACTTAACTCAATATAAAGTAATAAAACACATGCAATATATTGAAAGCCTTTAAAACAGTAGAAAACCATTTTGTTCGTTAAAAAAATGCAATAAAAAGCTCAACTTTAGTTATATAAGAAAGTAATATAGTTTATGTAGGAGATTCTCTAACCGACAACCACCACTATGAGCCTAAGTGGTGATACAACGTCTTGCCCACGCTGCCAGAACTTTCCTATACTTTGTCGTCATATAGAACGCCTTAACTAAGTGGATCCACTAGTCTATGCTAAAATCATCTTAAGGAGTCATCTAAAAAGTATGATCCTTTACTACCCATGATGGCTACATGGTTTATAGAGACGTGAGTTAACTGAACTCAAACTCATCCCCATATCGGTGTTCAGTACTACTCCTAAAATATACTTATCTCATATATTTGTACAAACAAAACTCTTTCTTTGGTTTGAGATAATTACTCAAAAACTTAGTTTAAAAGCTCTCTTGGAAATATTAGTTTCCCTTTCTTGTTCAAATGTGAAAACATTTACTCTTTGGAAATACATAGTCTCGATATACTCTTTTGAAGGAGCGACTTCAATCTTTACTCTTTACTGTTTACTCAACTTAAAACGTAAGTCTTAAAACAAAGTTAACGAATTTGTAAAAGACTTTTGGAAGACTCTATGAACTTCTCTTGACTTGACTCTTAACCTCTCTTGACTTGACTCTTAACTTTCCTTGAATTGAATTATGGATTCAAGGATTATGATTTGTGATAGGAAAGATCTCATGATGTTTAAGAATGATTTTAGATAGCTAAACATGAGAAAAGATGAAGAAATAATTGTTTGAAAGCTGGTCCGCGATACGGAGATGTATTTAAATTTTTGGTCGTGAAAATACTTTTTGAGGCAGAATGGTCCGTGACCGCTCCACGACGTGAAAGGATTTTTGCCAAATCTGGGGAGCAAGTCTGCAACGCGGAGCCAGTGCCCACATTTGCCAGACTAATTTCCTTCTTCGTTTTCCAGCACCAATTCGCCTAAACTCGACTATATTTCTCAAATTCTCTTTAGATTTAGATACCCATCATTTGTACCCAAGTACCTAACTCAAAGAAACTCTAAAACTTGACGTAAAGATCTCAAAAAATTCTCAATATCAGCCCAATTGAAGAACGACATCAATTTCAAGAATACACATCAAGAACATCAAATTTTCAACCTTTATAGAATGAATTTCATTGAACTAAACATGTTTGGCACGTGGGTGAATGAACCCAACGCTATGAAAGTCTCACATACCTCGTAGGGATCACCCTTTGACGAAATCCACGAGCCTAGCTTCAAGAACTTGACGAATCCTTGCTCATTCTCCTTTTCTTTTCTCTTCTCTCAAAACCCTAACTTGTTTCTCAAAAACGTAAACTGGATCCAATCAGTTTAGACCACCCCAACTTAATTACGAAAAATGAAATTAATTAATTGGGTGGTGAAAAGACCATAATGCCCTTCTAAAATCCGAATTGGACTTTCCTTATTTGAACAACCCAACTTCCAATGGGAATAACTCACCCATACGAACTTGGAATCGCGCAAACTCGACGGCATTGGAAAGATTATTCCAACATCTTTCCTACGATATTTGGAAACACACCTAAATCATCCTGAGCTAGGATTTATGTTTGTTTAAAGTTGACCAAAATCTCAAACTTAACTTAACTTAACCAATTTTCTAGATTTTTATTGTTTCCAAAAATCATTCTTTATAGTTCTAGTTCTTTAAATTAGCGAGATGTTACAAATTTAAAGCTCCAGAATCAAATGCGACGCTCACACTCATAAAGATGAACACAATGCATTATTTCACCCATAGGTTTGCCCTTATTTTCCAGCCAACGATTGTTTCAGCTCACTCAAGATCATAAAGGTCTTTTCAAGACTTGTAACGGGGTTAAATGCAAAGGTATGATCATTTAGGCTCAATGGTTGTAATCCTCATGAAATGTGGTGTGAACAACACTTTCTTTCCTTTTCTTCATCATTTTCATTCGTGCTAAAGTCACCACATTATTCATCTTCCATGGACTGTTGGTCACCCCATTTCTTTTTGCACTTTCACAACCTTATTTCATAACTTTTTCGTTCTTTTTATTTTTCATTCTTTTCCTCTTTTTCTTTCTATTTTTATTTTTTTATATATGAAGGGGTTCCATTTTTCTCAAACTATGGGTCAAAGGGCACTTCCTTGCGCTTCTTGATTTACCTTCACTTTTCACCACACCTCCAACTTAGGCTTTTGGCCTAAGTTGGCTATTTACACAAACCACGAATCATGAGGATTATGGGTAATAGATCAAGAAAGGTCACAATTTCATCAAGTTTCTTCCAAGAAAAGGTTAAGGCTCAAAGGGTGTTCAAGCGGAATTCACACACTCACAAGGTAGGCCACAAAAAGAGGTATAATGTCAAATTGTTTCACACTCTTCAAAGCTGCCTAAGATCATATCAAGAGATTGCATCACTTAGTCAACCGGAACAACGGGGTAAATTCTAGGTGTCATCATGCATGGTTCACGGTAAGCTCATCACACAAGGTATTGACACCAATGTCAAACAAGACTCCACACTTTCTCTGGTGTGCAATGTTCATCACAAGAGACTCAATTCGATATTAGGCTAGTCACAACGAGATGCAAAAAGTTCACATATTATCTATGCAACTTCATTTGGCCTCATCGTAGCCGCACATTCATTTTTGTTCGATTATGAGCCCTATTCAAATCATCAGTATTGATCAAGACCGATACTCAAACTTGCAAGAGAACAGCCACATTCACACACACAAGAGGTGGCACAATTCTTTTTCGAAAGGGTCGAATCAAAAATCATTTGCAATTAAAACAATAAGCCACAAGCTCAACCATCCACAAAACAGTGCAAAACACAATTAAAGCTCACAACCCAAATATATACACAAAACAAAAGAGTCAAAAAAGGTGGGCCTCACCTCACCACAAATAAAATCATTTGTCCTCAAATGCAAACAAAAATATCCAAAAGTCAAAATAAAGTAAGACAGAGAGGGAGGTAAAGAAGGGATCATGTCTACTCCGTCACTCCATTTGTATAGGCATCAGTGCCCGATGCATCACTCTGAACTTGGGCATCAGTGCTCAGAGTCACCTCAAAAGGAACAGTAGTTGCACTAGGATCAGTGCTCAGAGTCAAGGGTGTATTCGCCAAAGAAGCTTGCACAACTGAATCTACCATAGCCTCCTCCGTCTCAGTAAGGCCCTCATACAAAGCTTCCCCAGCTACCTCAAGCATCTCCTCATTCGTCTCCACCGCAGACTCGGGATCAGTTGCCTCCTCCGCTCTAATCTCATCTTCGGTGGTAGCCGGAGGCATATCTGGTACATCTGGGATCTCCACCATCCCAAAAATCATGGACATGTCGGTAGACTTCAGCTGATCCACATCGCTCCTCAACACAGCAATAGTGGCCTTTAAAGCTGTCACCTCCTCGGTGGCCCCTTAGCCACGCTCACACACCGCTATCCTAGCCGTAAGAGCGTCAATGGTAGTGCTCAATGGTGTCACAACATCAACCAGGACAGTTTGAATCATACCCGAAATGGAGGCCTCGAGTCTAGCAGCCCGACAATCAGTAGAATAGGCAAGCTGCCCCATCCGAAGTAATGCAGCCTGAGTAAACAGGGTCCGAGTGACAGCAGCAGCAACAGGTCTATGAGGCAATGCAGCAGCAGAAGAACTAGGAATGTCAGAAGGTACAGCACAAGAATCACCTGAAGGCCCAGGGGCCGAAGTAGGCAAAACTGCCTTTGTAGGTAGTGAGTCTATGTCCATAACCGGGGAAACATCCACCGGGGCTGCCTTCTTATTTCAAATATTCTGGCTCAATCCTCCGGATATCAGTAGAGGATGTGGGAATCACTTCCACATCCTTCTTTGCATCTCTCAAAACTCGATCCCGTTTGCATAGCTCGATGATCAACACCGGGAAGGGAAGTGAGGTATGGCGTTGCTTGGCCCTCATGACCATCTCTTGTGCTATAATCATCCCCAAATTGAGCTTTGTCCTATCAATGATGCAGCCTAGACAGGCTGCCTTGGCAAGGCGGAGACTATACTCATTTTGGGAGGGAATGATCATGTTGCTGATGAAGCCAAACCAATACCTCGCTGCTACATTCAAGTCTTTCTTTTCTATTGAAGCCACTGCCTCCAACCACTTCGTTATGGCTGGCAATGGTACCGGAACCGGGATGACCGATTCGGGACGGACCGGAATCGGAACGGAACCGGTCACCACGGGCCGGAACAGTACCGAAATCGGGACAGACCGGAACCGGTAATTCCAAAAAAAATATGGCATACCCGTCCTAGACCGATAACAGACCGGGACCGGACCGGACCGGAAACCGGGTCCCACGGATATAATTTTTAAAAAAAATTATTAAAATTAAAAAATTAGGAATATTAATCAAATAATATTAAAACTTTTATAATTTTAAAGTTAAAAATTTATACTTTTAAACTTTTAAAGTTTTAAATACAAACTTTAAAACTTTAAAAGTATAGAAGTTTAAATTTCACACTTTAAAAGTTTGAAAATTTAAATAATAAAATTCAAACTTTAAAACTATAAAAGTTTAAATTTCACACTTAAAAGTTTGAAATTTAAATTCAAACTTTAAAACTATAAAA
>JAJOOR010020434.1:0-24740 GCA_036250505.1 Solanum acaule | reverse complement strand
CCCCCCGCCAACCCAACCCCCCTCTCTTCCTCCTAATATCTGTTTTAGGGTTTCCTTCACCCTTTGATCAACAACCATGGATATTGAATCCACGGAGCTTCAAGACTGGGAGCTGCTCCACCCAAACTCACCTTCGGATTCCGAGCTCGATCTCAACTCAGCCAAAAACCACGATACTTTCGTCGAAATTGGCCATGAAACAGAGGCTCTTATTCAAACCAATTACTTCTCCATGGCTACTCCTTTTCATGCTTATGGTGTTGAAAAGGGCTCTGAGGAATCAGATAATTCGGGTGAATTCTGGTCTGATGATCATCAATTTGAGGGGGTAATTGATGTGGGTATGCTAGAAAACCCGAAAGGACAACTGGGTCTTGGAGGAATTGAAGAGATGGGTGGTGAAAATGAAGTGAAATTAAGGGAACTTAAGGGTATAACCGAGGTGGGTGTTGTGGAAAATTCAAAATTACAAATGGGATTTGGTGAAATCGAAGAGATGGAGAGTGAGGGTAAAGCCGATGTGGGTGTGGTGCAAAACTCAAAAATGGAAGTGGATTTTGAAGAAATTGATGATATAGGTAGTGAGACTCGGAAGGAATTTTGGCCTGATTCTGATGGAGTTGGACATGGTGGTGTCAAGTTTGGGGATGTTGAAGAGATGTCAGAGTCTTGTGTAGAAGAAAAGGAGGAAAATGAGACCGTTGAAGGTGAGAAGAGGGATGAAATTGTTGGAGTAGAAGTTAGTAAAGCAGGAGAGCAGAAGAGTAGTGTGGTGTGGTGGAAGGTGCCATTGGAGCTTCTGAAGTATTGTGTGTTCAGAGTTAGGCCTATGTGGGCCTTCTCTGTAGCTGCTGCTGTGATGGGGTTTGTGATATTAGGTCGTAGATTGTATAAGATGAAGAAGAAGACCAAGGGCTTGGAGCTCAAAGTTACCATCGATGATAAGGTTAGATTTCAATACCGTTATGTTAGTTCCATTCTTTTTTCCTTGCTATAGGTGCTAACGGCTAACCTTAAGCAGAGGCGTATTAAGAGGCGTATTTAGGATTTTGAGATGATGGGTGCACTATTACAAAAAGTGGATCTAAGATATAAATTTGATCGATTTAACATTTAGGTTCTTATCACTAAAAATAATTAAAATTTTAAAATTATAGGACCAAAGTTATTTTTACCTATCCAAACCACTTAGAGAGGCATTATACCAATTTTAAAAAGGAAAATAAAACATGATAAATAAAATATTCAAATTTCTAACCTCACTGAGAGAGATACACCCAATCATAATTGCACATTATGATACTTCAAGTGTGGGTTTACATATCTATATTTAAATATTTTAAAAAAAAATATAAACTACTATATCAGGAGGGGAGCATGGGTTCACATGAACCCGGTGACCCCCTCCTGGATATGCCTCTGACCTTAAGCTTCAATGTGGGTTTAGATTGGATGCTGCTTCATCCTCTTTATCCTAATAAATAAATGAAATGTTTTATGCTTTTGACAAAAATACATAGACAGTTTTTGTATATAAGTGCTGGGCTATTTTGATGGTAATGTAGAAGAGGGAGAGTTTAAAACTCCTAACTGGAACCCAAGGGGTCATGACTCTTTAGCAGTTTTGTAAGTAGAGAAGATCGGTTTTATGGTATTCTAGTTATATGACCCTCTTCACAGGAGATCGGTAAATAAAATAAAAGAGATCTTTGTAAGGTCATTTTCTTTTATTCAACTACTCGTGAATACAACAATATTGTACAGCAGATTGCCTTGTCTATATGCAAGACAGAGTCGGAGGAAACCATAATTAGTTTTTGTCATTTTCAGTTTGGGTTTTAATTTCATCTTCATCAAGGTTTAAGTTCAAATACTAACATACTTCCATGATATTTTCTTCAACCCCCCAAATCTTTCTGATTGGATGTCTTATACTTAGATTTTCATTGTTTTTTTTCCTAATTGAGAACTTTTTTTTAGCTAGCTACGCATTGTGGTTCGAAAAGAGTGATATTTTAAGTTAGCTATGTATTATGGTGATCTGAAGAGAAGGTGTCAGACTTTGGCATTTTCTTGATTTTTTTGGTTGTCACTTGCTTCATGTTCAAATTGTATCTAGGATATTGGTTCCAGTGTGATATGCATCTTGAAGGTATAGGATATGGCTAGTTATGCATCACATCTGGCTCCTGATGAAGTGTTGATTTTATAGAGCAATAGTATAATGGCTGATAAAACCCTCAGACTTTTGTTACTTTGTATCAATTTCGGTTAATCAGGATTTCTGTTTCTTCTTTTACAAGTGAATGCCAGCTTAAAATGCGTTGTTGCAACATAACTTGTTTATTCTAGCTCAGCCTGATATCGCTTGTAATTACATCTCAGAGCATGTAATGGTCACATGATTGGATAATACCAAAATTGGTGATTCTTTTGAAGTAGTTGTTTCAACAAGAGAGTAAAGTGCAAAAATATTTCCCCATGGATGCACATGCTACTGCCAAAATTAATAGTTTTAAAAAGATAAGGCTTGATTTACAGTGATATCAGATAATGAAGACCATAGAAATGTTGTTTATCAATATCCCTGTAGCTAGATTCTAGAATGTCTCAATCATAAAAAATTTCTTTTTCTAAATCCATAAATTTCATCAATAAATACCAAGATGGTGTTAGAAATATGTACAATGTTAGCATGTGATTTAACCACCTTCATCTATCAAATCAGAAGGGGCAGACCCACATGGTGTGAAGGGGCTTCGTTGAAAAATTATATTTTGTAGATGAGTAAATCATATAATTAAAACAAAGACAATACATATAGAAATAATGTTTTGAATCTGCTTGGCATAAGCATGTCCCTTGTTCAGGCGGTCCAGAGGGTTCATTATCTATGTGAGGTTTGTGTTTGAATCACCTTCGTGCTAGTGTCAATTTATTTTTTAGTCTGTATTGGAGTAACTTCAACTGTAAGCCAAGATAAACTAACCTTGCCCTTCTAAATTTATTACTCTTATGTTCTCAATTTTTGTCCTTTTGTCATTTCTATATTTCACTTTTCCTTGCTTGAATTACTACAATTGACATAAACTGACATGCCCAGTATAGTCCCATATAAGTTGGGTCTGACAAGGGTGGGGTGATGTAAACAAATCTTACCTCTATCTTTGTTGGGGTAGAGAAGTTGTTTCCGGTAGACCCTTGGCTCAAGAAAATCGTTTTTTTCAGAATATGGTTTGAAAGAAGTGCAAGAATAGAGTGCTACTGTGAAACTATTGCGGAAAGAAAAGTAGTGACAGTACAAATATTGTAGACTTGAAACCTCTGAAACATTGTCATTGTCTATGAATCTGATTCTTTGCCTTGGGCCTATTTCTTCTCGCAGTCAAATATGTCTGTTTTAATTAATTTTCTTCATTGTGTGCAGAAGGTGTCTCAATTCATGAGTCGTGCTGCACGTCTTAATGAAGCATTTTCTGTTGTGAAGCGGGTTCCTGTGATTCGGCCTCAGCTGCCAGCAACTGGAGTTTCACCATGGCCTGTCGTGAGTTTGAGATAGGGAGTGTAATGTTTGTAAAGCAAAATATGAATGTTATGTATAGTGGAAGAAGCATGGTGTCCATTTGATATGTGGCTGTGTTTTTGCTTTGCTAATTTGTGTGTTCTGTGGATTACGTTCTCAGTATATTCCTGAACAGTCTGAAGTATAAAGCTATGTATAAACTCTTTTATCTGTTTCCCATAAGTTTCCTTGTTATATGTCTTCTTAATAGTTTTTTCATTAAAAAACTTTGAACGCCTTCTGTTTTCCTACCATTAGTAATTAGTAATTCAAGGTGGGATATGTTCTTGCTTGACATCCCTCCAACTTTTGATGGACTGGTGAACAACGATGTTTGTCTGATTAAGTTGTGCAGGAAAGTCGTAAACAGAGTTGTACATTCTTTGTTTCTTTCTACTTTCTACTTTCTACTATAGTAGAAGTGTGGCTAAAAGGCCATCGTATTTGACCAATTGAATTTGAGATTGAGGAATTGAAAACCTTGGGGACCCCATGGAGGAATGGACTCCATGGGTGAATACCCACATACCCTGCTACTCAAAGCCCAAGATGAATGGTGAATTGATGAGAGGGAATTAGGAGAGTGAATTTGGTTAAGTTTTGGGGAAATAGGAGAATAGGTTCAAAGTGGGTAGATTCAAGACTTAGAAGATTTTTTTGTGTTTTTTTTTGGGTTTCCCAACCGGTGTCCGGAGCCCACATTGGAGCTCCGACTAAATTCGGATCGCGCTCTGTAGGGCCCATTCGGGGGTGGCGCTCCCAACAGGATTTTCTCCATACCCAAGGCTCGAACCCGAGACCTCTAGTTAAGGGTGAAGCACTCCCACCAGTGTACCACAACCCATGTTGGTAAGACTTAAAAGCTTTACGTAGGTCTTAGTGTTGAAGCCAAAACGACATGGGATAGACTTAAAACAATTAGGAAAAAACTCAAAAGCCCTTACAAAAATAACTGTCGAACTAGTCTAGGGGTGTGACCTACGGATCGTAGAACTTTCTACGGTCTATATTGGTCGACCGTAGACCAAGTACTGGGACCTTAAAATTACCCAACTTTCGATGGAAACCTCCTGCAGTCCGTAGACCCTAACAGTAGAACTCAACTTGGACCTCAAAATATCACTAAGTTTAGGACCTACCTACAAGACCTATCTACGACTCGTAGACCATTTGTTGGACCGTCTTGGTTAACCGTAGGAAGAGGTATCGGAACTTGATTTTTGAAAAAAATTCCCCCCCTTTCTACGAAACTGATCTACGAACCGTAGATTGGTCCCGTAGACTTGAACCAGTAGTAAAAAATTCATGTAATCTTTTCCCTTTTCGAAATTCGAGGTGTTACAAGTTATGAGGTGAAGAAGCCCGAATTACTCCCTTATCATGGTTATGCTCAAAAGTTAATAGATTGGCTTGGAGATGTAACCCTCAAACATGTGCCTAGAATGGAAAACAAGAAAGTTGTGTGTTAGTTGCCCTAGCTACAACGCTAACTCTTCTTGATCGGACACAAGTTACTTTCTGCAAAAAATAGGTAGTACCTCTACCAATTGAGGACCAATATACAGAAAATGAGCTTGAGCATCTCGTTGTTGTTTCTGAAGCCACAAAGAAAAATTGGAAACAACCCATTATCGACTATCTGTGTTATGGGATACTTCCAAAAAATCCAAGGAGAAGGACTGATATTCGTCATCATGCACCCTGTTTCCTTTACTACAAGGACACCTTATATAGAAGATCATTTGAGAGAGTACTCTTCAAGTGTTTGGGAATAGTAGAAGCTTTCTAAACTCTGCACATTCAAGAGTATGTGGATCACATCATACTGAATCCAAACTCCACTTACCATGGTGAAAGATTGCTTAGACTAGGCTCGAAAGGGTAAGGCTTGTCAATTTCATGTAAATTTCATACATCAGCTGCCCGGAGTATTATACCAAACTATCAAATCTTGGCCATTCAACACTTGGGGATTGAATGTTGTTAAACCATAACCTAAATCTTCTGGTTGACACTTGTACATCTTGGCCGCAACCGATTACTTCTCAAAATGGGTCAAAGTTGTCGCTCTTTAAGAGGTGAAGAAAGAGAATGTTGCAGATTTCATCCGAGTGAATATCATTTATCGCTTTGACATCCCTCACTACAGAATAACAGACACTGACAAGTCATTTGATAACAAATGAATGAACGAGATTTGTGATCTTTTTGGCTTCAAGCAACGTAAATCTTCTATAACATCATGTTGCCACTAATGGTCTAGCTAAAGTATTCAATAAGACTCTATGCAAACTGCTGAAGAAAGTTGTCTCCAAGTCCAAACGAGATTGGCGTGAAAGAATGTAAGAAGCTTTGTGGGCATATAGGATGACATATCACACACTGACTCAAGCAACCCCATATTCAGTTGTTTTTGGAGTTGAAGCAATCCTGCCACTTGATCATCAAATACCTTCCTTAAGACTTACTATTCAAGAAGGGTTCATGAAGAAGAAAATGATCGACTAAGTCTTGCCGAGTTAGAAGCACTTAATTAAAAGAGTCTAGAAGCTCAATAAAATCTTGAATGTTATCAAGCTTATCTATCTCGTGCTTTTAATAAAAAAGTTCGCTTGAGGTGCTTCCAAGTTGGAGATCATGTCCTTGCAATAAGAGGACTCATTATTACTTTGCATAATTCTAGGGGCAAATTCACCTAGAAGTGGGACGATTCATATGTCGTACAAGAAGCGTATTCAAATTGCGCTTACAAGCTTATTGATGCAGATAGCATGAGGATCGGTCCTATGAATGCAAATTTTCTAAAGAGGTACTACCCTTGAAGTAAAATAACGCTCCTTAAGGTACGAGGCTAAATTGCATGTCACTCTTGGCACACAAGAGTATAAACTGTGTACGTCACCCAAAAAAACAAAAAAAAAAACTCTCCAAGAACTACGTCGTGACTTGATCCTCCACTAAGGTACGTAGGCACTTAGAATTACAGTGTAAGTTCAATTGCACGAGTTTCAAGAAAACCACATGTTCCCACTTGATCGGTCACATGAAAATTAAAGATATAAGTAATCTTTCACAAATTTCAGACTTGCACCAAATGGTGGTGACTCAACGGGGGAAAACCCCTATGAATATGAGTTGTTTCAAAACTTGATGTCTTCAAAAATCTCCACGACTACAAGTTGAAGTATTCAAATTTTTGAAGTCTGCAAGTTGAAGTCTTCAAATTAGTCAAGTTAGCAAGTTGAAGTCTTCAAATTAGTCAAGTTAGCAAGTTGAAGTCTTCAAATTCTTCAAGTCTACAAGAGAAAGTCTCAAATCAATCAAATTTGCAAGTTGATGTCTTCAAATTCTTCAAGTCTGCAAGATGGAGTCTCAAATTAATCCAGTTTGCAAGTTGAAGTTTTCAAATTCTTCAAGTCCGCAGGATGAAGTCTCGAATCAGTCAAGTATGCAAGTTTAAGTCTTCAAATTATTCAAGTCTGAAAGTTGAAGTCTTCAAGTCTTGACATTCAAATTACCTTTTCTTAGGGAAAAGATGAGTATCCATCCCTTTCCACCAAACGAATATCATAAAGTTACTTTTTTTTATGGCAGAGATGAGTCTCCATCCCTTTCCACCATAAGATTTCCTCCAAATTACATTTCTTAAGGCGGGGATGCGTATTCATCCTCTATACGCCAAAAAATTACCTCTAAATTACCTTTCAAGGACTATTCTCCATCCCTCTCCACCATAAGATTACCTTTAAATTACCTTTCTTAAGGTGGGGATGTGTATCCATTCTCTTTATGTTAAAAGATGACCTCTAAATTACCTTTATGGCAGGGATGAGTCTCCATCCCTTTCCACTATAAGATTACCTCCAAATTACCTTTCTTGAGGCGGGGACGCATATCCATCCTCTTTACGCCAAAAGATTACCTCTAAATTACCTTTCATAAGGCAAGAATGTGTATCCATCCTCTTTACGCCATAAGATAACCTTCCTTAAGATGGGTACACGTATCCATCCCTTCACACCTCAAGACCAAATTCTTATGTTTCGACAAAGCTCTTCATTATGTAGACTACACAAAATATATATATTGCTTCCGCTAGTCTATAAAAGAAAAAAAACACAAAAGAAAAAAGGATCAAGGCAAAAAATAGGGAGAAGACATAAGTACCCCCTAGACAATGACCGAAATCTCAGAGACACACATTAACTAAACTAAGGTCCTATTACCCCCTCTGAACTCCTTTTATATATAACTTTGTGCACCTTTTGGCCTACATGGCACACTCCGTGACTACACGCAATTGAGGCGTGTGGGAGATACTTGGATGACACGTAAGCCAAAAAGGTGTACAAAATTACAAAAAAAAATGAGTTCAAAGGGATAATAGGACCTTAGTTTAGTTAATGTGTGTCTCTGAGATTTGGGTCATAGTTTAGAGGAGTACTTCTACCTTTTCCCAACATACCATGCCAGCACGTCGCACACCAAAGGATTTACAGAAAGGAAGAAGTTCTGAAACTTTGTTGATAATAAAAAATAAAAGGGAAAGGATCTATTTATAGATGTTTAAGGAAGGTAATATATGAAGTCCTTTTCCTAGACTAATTGTAATCCTTTTTTAGGTAAGAAGTTCGTATTTTGCAAGATTCAAATTTGGCGAAAATATTTTTATCCTTTCCGTATTCTAATTGAAACAATTATGTGTTTGTTCTTTTCCCCCCTTTTTTTTTCCAATTGGCAAATTAGTGGAAAGTGGCAATTTGCCATGTAATATTGGTATATCACTTTCCACTCAAAATATGTTTTTCCAATTATATGTTGGAGTGGTCATTAATTAAGTATATTATTGGCGCACTTCAAATACAATTATCGTATAGTCAACGTTCCAGTCTAGTCCTTAAAAAATAAAATATTTTGACAAGAGTTGAAGCATGGTGCATTTGTAATCATCTAAAATTTATTAAATATAAATTTATAAAATGATTAGTAGTATATTAAATTCATGAATATATTAGTCCAAATAAATATTATGAATTAATATAATTGAGTTAATTATTTAAGTCTAATAAATATGAATTTAACTAAAGTCCAAAGTAATTGATTTGAGCTACAATAGATGAGCTCAGTTTGCTAAGTTCAATGTCATTTCATCCTAGAGGTCTAGTTTGGTGTCATGTGTCAAATGACATGGCATACCTAGTCAAACAAAGAAGTCAATAGGATCATGTCATGAGTCAAAATGACAAGTCAACTTCATAAAACCCAATATGTCATGTCACTTAAATCTGATTGGACAAAAGAAACTTTTTCCTATCACAACTCCTCTTTTTCCACAACTATAAATAGGGGTCCTCATAATTCAGAAAAGACACTAGAATTCTAACAAGAAGTTAGAGAAAGCTCGTGAATTAAAAGCCGCATATTTCTTACAAGTTCAAGAATTCAATCATTCAAGTTCAGGAATGGTCAAGATCAAGACCACCAGATTCAAAAACAAGTTTGAAGCCCTTGAATTCAAGAATAAATCAAGTCAAGATCAAGATAAAGTTAAAGTTCAAGTTCAAGATTCAATACCGAATTCAAGTACAAGCTCAAAGCCTTTGAATTCAAGTATATAAGTCAAGTCAAGATCAAGATCAAGTTCAAGTTCAAGTCATCGAAGATTCAAGAACAAGTTCCAAAGCCCTTGAATCCAAGATCAAGTTCAAGAACAAATTCGAGATCAAGATCACGAGCCTTTGAATTTGTATCTGAAAAGAATCATATGAATAATAGATATTGTAACACTCATATTCTGAATCAATAATACGATTGTTGCATTATTTTCAGTCTTGATTATTATAATCTCGACTCAAATTTTATTGTCTACAAATTCGTGTAGGCATTGAAAATTTGTAGGACTCTACATGACGTGTTCAATTTCAATTAGGGTTCTTAAAGGCTACTCAATCATAAACTTTAGCACATGCCTTTATAACGGGTATTATATTACCTTATAGAGGCATCTCAAAAATTTCACAAGTTCATGAAATATTCGCAGAGATGAGATCAATATATGTATGTCTTCTTGATAATCAAATATTTCAAGAAGATCTACAAATCCTTCAAATATTTTAAGAAGATCTCTAAATCCTTTCACGGAGATAAAGTTCAAATCATCTTATCAAGTCAAAATCACCCTTGTTTGAGAAATCAGTGACTAACGGCCCTCGAATTATAGAGATCAAATCTAAATCATCCTACTTTGAAAAACACACCACTAATAGACCTCTAATCATGGAGAAATTCTATTCATCCTAGTTTGGGAAATACGTCACTAACGATCCTTGAATCACAATAAGAACTTAGAGAGAAAAATTGAGGGAAGCACGGAATTGTACCCGTATTATTTTAATAAAATATTTTTATTTCTTCATATTTTTATTTCTGATTGCGATTTATTTTTTGTCACTTTAAAATTTGTTGCAAATAAATTGTCACGCCCAGTGGGACCAAATATGCCCTTCATCTCTTCTCTCGCAAATCACATATGCAAATCTGAAGTCACAAAACAACAAATGTGCAAGAATGATTATTACTTCAAGTCTCGTCTTTGAGTTTCATCAAGTCCACACTCCGACAAGGCTTGAAGCAGGGGAATCTATAGACACTTAAAATTTGTGGTACTCTTCAAGACGTGTTCAATTTTACTTGAGATTCTACAAGATGTATTTGATTCAAGTTAGAATTTTTGGAGGCTACTCTAACCCTATACTCTAGCTTATGTCTATATTAAGGATATTATGTTCCCTTAAAGAGGAATCTCTATAATCCATATATTCATGAAATTTTCATAAAGAGATCAAGTCTAAATCATCTTAGTTCGAGAAATACGCCACTAACAACACTTGAATCACGAAGAAATTCAAATCATCATCCTAGTTCGTGAAATACGTCACTAATGGCCCTCAAATCATGGAAAAAATTATGAGAGAAAAATCAAGGATCAATGGATTTGTACTCACAATCTTGATGAATAAACTTATTCTTCTTAATTGTTTTGTGATTGTACTCACAATTGTGATGAATAAAATTATTCTTCTTATTTATTTTGTGATTGCAATATATTTTCATAATTGAAAAAATTTGTTGCAAACAAAGTGGCACGCACAGTGGGACTAAATCTGCTCTCTTCTCTCATAAATAATATCTGCAAATCTGAAGCCACAAAATCGCAGAGGTGGAAGCTCCATTTTTATGGGTAATTCAGTCTCGTTTTTTAGTTTCATCAAGTCTACACTCTAACAAGCCTTTATCAAGTCTACACTCTAACAAGCTTTCATCAAGTCTACACTCCAACAAGACTTGAAGTAGGGAGAATTTGTAGACACTGAAAATTTATGGGACTCTATGATGAGTCTGAGATTTAGACTCATTTAAGGCTTTGTTTTGATAGTTATAGTGTCCTCAAATGCCTAGTTTATGCTATAAACTAATGTTAAAGCATTGATTTTCAAGTATGTAAGCTAAGGAGCAAGGCAAGGACACTACCAGTAAAAAAGGAGCAAAACAAGCTGAAGGAGTGAAGAAACGCGATCTTGGTGATCGCCAAGACACTCGGCGAACCGCCGAGTGGCTCTTTAGCTCGCCCAAAGTTCCAGCGTGCCAGCCCTGTGGAGAAAAACCAAGTTGGCGATAGAAATGGGCATTCGGCGAAACGCCGATCCACTCCGTGATGGCAACCTTGATCGCCTAAAGTCACAGAACCCTGAGGACAACTGACCAATGCAAATCGGCGATGGATTGGAGCAAACAACGGATCGCCGACCTGTTCGGCGAAGCCCGACTTATCTCGCCCAATGGCTTTTCAGGCCAAAAATTGGGCAACTATAAATTGAAAATTGAACTGAAGATTTATTATCATGCGAACATTCAGTAGAGTTTTCTCTTAGTTTTTGAGTTTCGTTGTAGACTTTGAAGCTTTTGAGGCTCAAACTTGAAGATTTGCAAGTGAGTTTTTGAGTTTCTTCAATTTGGACCATTGTAAAGAGTTGGGAACCTTTACCCAGATCATGGCTAATGTATTTGGTAATCATTTCTCTATTTTGATGATGTGTAGCTAAAACTCCAATTATTGGGGTGTGATAATGTGATTATGGGCTGAATTAACTTATGGATATTGATTATTACTGATTTAAATGCTTAATTGAAGTGGGTTTAATTGATAGTTGTGTTTTAAACTAATATTTATAGTTGCAAATGCAATTCGAACTTAGAATTTTGGGATTGCTTGAAAAAGGGGCTTTAGAATCAAAGCTTTCAATTGATGATTGTAGTTATTAGGTTGATATGGGTTTAGCTCGAAAGAGTAAATCCTAATATCGATTCTACCTATCTAATGAATTAAGGTGTGTATTGTTCTTGTTTGCTAAGCTTGTTGATGTTCGAAAGAAATCACTTGAATCGAGATAGTTGTTCGAGAGAAAACTATCTCACCTATAGTCTAGCCTACCCATTGATATTTAGCTATTTATTAGTAGTTTCAATTACCCATATAGTGAAATTTGCCTATAATCGATCACATCCCGAGAATTCCTCTTTATATTGTTATTTCCTCCATGTTTGATTGTGTTGTAATTGATAATTGACAATCCAAACCCCCCCATCTAACATTCGTGTCATTCCCTTAGACTTGTTTACATGTCTTTTCGATAAATTCTATTCCTATAACCGAATAGACCACATTTGCACTTCATAATTGAATTTGAACACGTACCGCTCCCTGTGGGTTCGATCCCAACTCTTCGTTGGGTTTTATACTAGTTAATGATCGTTTACACCTAGAATTGGATGAGGTGTACTTGAAACATTAATCACTCTTCAAGCTGCAATATGTATTCGATTCCAGTTAGGATTCTTGGAGGCTACTCAACCCAAACCCTAATTTATGCTTATATAAAGGGTACTATATTTCTTAGAAAAGGCTTCTTGAATATTCCGCAAATTTATGAAATATTTATATTGTCTTTCTCAAATAGATTTTGAATATCCCACAAATTCATGGAATATTCATAAAGAGATCAAAATCCAAATCATTCTAGTTCAAGAAATACATTACTGACGGTCCTCGAATCATGGATAAATCTTATAAGAGAAGAATCAAGGGAGTAACAGATTTTTACCCACAATGTTTATCAATAAAATTATATTTCTTCTTATTTTATTTGTGATTGCATTTTATTTTCTGTCACTTTAAAATTTGTTGCAAACAAGAATATTTGTACAACTAAATTCAATGACCATTTGAGGAATAGTGAAGGGAATTAATTCGGGCATATTGATGTCATTCTCATGTCATGCTTAGGAATTCATAATAAAATGCATCAAGGGGTCGTTTGTATATTAAGGGATTGTTTGGTACAAAAATTAATAACACGTGAATTAATAATATATGGATTAGTAATGTAGGGTTTTTTTATTAAGTATTTGGTCCACTGCTTTCCACCCTATCTTGTGTTTGGTTTAAAATTCTACAAAAAATCTTATTTCCAATAATTATATCCTTGAATTATTATGAGATTTTTTAAATTTATATGATTAGATCAAGGTATATAACTACCAGACAATATTATTTTTTTCTGGCCTTCTAACTAGCTAGAAGAAGAACGATTTTGTCTTCATGTTTGTTATTTTTTTTCACTTGAATTATTTGAGAGAAAATAATTGTCATCTTAATGAATTAAGGGAAAAATGACAAATATACTCCTGAATTATCATAAATGGTATGTCAATACCCTCCGTTATACTTTAAGGTTGTATATACCCTTACCGTCATTCTTTTGGGTTGTGTATATCGTTGAAGTTAACGGACGAACACGTAGCTTCATCTAAATGATTTACCCGATTTTATTTATTTATTACCCAAAAATTAAAAATCCACCCGACCCACAAAAAAAATGGATGGTGCCAAAATTCACTCTTCATTTTCATAAAAAAATCATCCTTCTATTCTTCTCAACCCACCGTGACCATGGAATCAAGAACCCATCTTTCAAGAAAGAAGATGACTTGTTCACTAAAACTACTCTCGTCTTCACTTTCACTTCAAACTTTGTATCTTCCCCATTCCATCCAGCTTCAACATGTAACATTCCTTTCAAGTTCTGTCAATTTGGTGTCTTTCGAATTTTTTAAATCTGTAGACTTTATGCTTGCTAACCAAAAAAAAAAACTCCATCTTCATTTAGCATAGTAGGAATCTAGGTTATTGGGTGTTTTGTACATTATCTATTTCAAGAATATTTTCAATCCCCTTTCAATAATAACAAATCAATTTGAGCTTAAAATTTTTTATTTGATTGTAGACCCACTTTAAGGCTTGAAGCTTTGTCCATCAATGGTGGTAGTATCTCAACCCCTTTCAATAATAACAAATCGATTTGAGCTTGAATTTTTTTATTAGATTGTAGACCCACTTTAAAGCTTGAAGTTTTGTCCATTAATGATGGTAGTATTTTCTCAACCCCTTTTAATACCAATAAATCAATTTGAGTTCGAAATTTTCGATTCAATTGTAGACCCATTTTTAAGCTTGAAGCTTTGTCCATCAATAGTGATATTGTTTCCTACCCCTTTCAACAAAAATAAATTGATTTGAACAAAAAAAATGAAATTGATTTCTAGATTTTGATTGAAATAATATGCTTCTGGGTTTTTGTTTGTGAGATTTGGAGAATGGTGCCAATGAAAATGAATTGAAGAACATTTTTCCTTTTATTTGATATTTAGTGGAGATGAACAACTATGCTTTTTATTTTTAATTTTAAATGTCAAGGTATTTTAATTTAGGTCATGGGTGGGTAAGTTATGAAAAATGGGTAGATTTTCATTTTTTTGGATAAATAAAAAAAATAAAATCAGGTAAATCATTTAGATGATGTCACGTGTCCATCCGTTAGTCTTAAGGGTATAGACGATACAAAATATTGACGGTAAGGGTATATACAACCTTAAAGTATAACAGAGGGCATTGACATACCATTTATGATAGTTCGAGGGTATATATGTCATTTTCCCCATGAATTAATCATTCACAAAAGGTTAATTTACCATTTAAAAATTAGAAAAAGGGTCTGAAAAATACTCCAATTTTGGCCGAAATTGCTATTACGATACCAAACTTTATGGAGGACCTTTTACCCTCCTGCACTATTTAATAGTATATTTTAAAGGTATATATGTGCTTACGTAGACATATTACTATTTAAAATGATGCAATATTTATGATGTCCATGTAGGCACATATATACCTTCAAAATACACTATCAAATAGTATAGGGGGGAAAAGGTCATTTCCAAAGTTTGGTATCGTAACAACAATTTCGACCAAAGTTGGAGTATTTTTTAGACTATTTTTCCTTAAAAATTAGACATCTACTTTCAAAAGCGAAAAGACAATAAATAGTAGTAAAATTGAATAAATCGTCTACTTTTACACACTTTTAAAATTACAAATCTTATAATTTTAATATGTATGCAATTTTATAAAATCTTCAAAATACAAATAATCATAAAATCATATATATCAACAAATAGTACATTCAATTAAGATCACAAATGTGGTCATATATTTATCTTTTCAACCAGTAAATATTAAATAACTCACATTTCAAATATTGTATTAATTTGTATTGAATCTATTTAGCAACAAACAACCCTCTCTAAATAACAAAATTTATAAGTTAATTTATTTAAATAAATTTACTAGTACAAATATAAGACATAAAATCAAGAAAATAAACAAAATAATTAAAAAGATTTGAGGGATATTTTTATCTCTATATATATAAATCTCATGGTACTAAATTATATGCATTACTAATACCACCAAATAAAAGGTATTAATTATACATAATATATTATATGTATGGTGTAAAACTAATACATGTGTTAATTATACATAAATTCAAAATTTCTACAATATATTATACTAAATAATAGTATTATACAAAATGCATGCACTATTTCTGTTAATGCACTTTACCAAATGACTCATAATTTTTTTTTGGAGTATGTGAGTACACGTGACGAGCAGAGAGAAAGGTTCATTGATTACCCACCGCAATTTGACACACACTATACTCCATTTACACACACAAAAAAAAAATACTCTATTCACACCCATTGTCGATATTAGTTTGAAGAGTAGTGCATTTAGCACAATGATGCACATTTCCACTTGTGACAGAATAATGCAATGAATATATAATGGGCCTGCTCTGTAAAGTTCTTGTGACCACACATCAATACAATTTATTTATTTGGAAGAAGAAAAAAAAACTTAGAATGGTTTTGTGACCAAGAAATTGGAAGTTGTCATTTTTAGAAAGTAAGATATTTTTTAATAAATTGTTTTTTAAAAAATATAGTAACTCTTTAGTAGTTTTTTTATTATGTCTAAGTAAACTTAGAAGAACATTAATAATGTCACTTATTTTAAAATAAAAGCAACAATTATTTAGAGGGGGGAGGAAATAATAGTTCTATTTATTAGGTTGTTGTTTTTGGGAGGCATGTGAAGAAAGCAGGGAGTTGGGAGAAACAAAGCTATTCATACTGTTCCTCTTGTGACTTTGCTTCCTAGTTGGTATTACATTTATTTATTAGTAAGTACTCTTTTTTGTGTGTATATATATATGTTGTCAAGTGTTTTTTTATTATTATTTATGTAAAGAAGATATGAAGAGAATGAGGGGTCATGCCATGTTTTCCCTCTCTTTCTTATATTGGATGCTCTCTGTTTCTCCTTATGGTAATTATTTCTATTAATTAATTAATTAATTTCTTATATAATTTTGAATTTGAATTTGAATAAAGAGTAGTTTTAGTGGCTTAATATTGTTGTTATTACTGCAGATGGGCCACTCTATGATTCTTCAGCTTTCTCTGAGGTAATTACATACCTCCTGCATTTTCTTCTCATATTTATTTCCTTTCTTCACTTGTTTTTTTTTAAAAAAAACAACACATAGTTTTTTTGTTTTCATGTTTTATGCTTATCATTAATTATTTTTCAAGATTTAATACTAACCATCAATTATAATAAAAATAAGAGAATAATAATTTATTAAAATAAATAAAATATTTCTTTTGATACAAAAACTATGTATTCGAAGTTGTACTATTTTATTACATATATCCATTTTTCTTTTTTCCACATAGTAAATTATTTTTGTTCTAAAATATTGGGTTTATTTATCTCATTAGAAAATTACTCATTTTCAAAAATAGTAAAATGTATTTTATTAACTTATTCTTGGTAAATATCTTTAAGAAAATGTAACTTTTTAGTGGTTTTTCAATTATGTAAAACTCTCTTTATTTAATAAAGGGTTAAATTGAAAAATATCATTAAAACATCACTTTCCATCCTTAGTATGCATCTGAGCACATATATCTTCTTCTTATTTTATAAAAAAAACAAGTTTGTAATCATAAAATCAAATGTTCCGTGATTATATATTTGTATGTATACGCTTCTTTGTCGATATACATTTGAAGCTATGAAGAACGAAATTTTTTAGAATGGTTGAGGCCCAACCAACAATAGTTAGGCTCCATTCTTCTTTTGACACTTGAATAGTGGGCCCTTTTCTTACTTTTTACATGTTATCCACCACTTCTCTTCTACTCACTCTCTCTTCTTTTCTTTTCTTTTTTTTTTTACTCCTAATAAATATCTATTTTTTAAATGCATAATTAAATAATTATTACATCTGATAAAAAAATATAGATGAACATATTTTCTGTTAAATTATTTAAAAACTTTTAGAACTATTAATTTTAAAAATAAACTTACTGCTCAATATTTGTTAATAACAACCGACGAATTTATAAACGATTTAAAAAAACTATGCAGGGTAAAGCAAATCACATAGTGAAATTTAAGTCTTTTGAATTAAAACTTTAAATACTTAATTTATTCTTCAAGAATCAATTGGTTTCAACAACGTTTAAATTAACTACTCACTATATATTATTATTATTATTATTATTATTATTATTATACGTTTTCTATATATCAAGAGGTCTTCACATTCACTTACAAATTTATTTCTTTAGCGTTTTTCCATTAAGTATTTTAAAAGATTGTAACTAAAAAAATTTAAAAAAATTAACTAATATGTTAAGATAATGTTTGCACATATATGAACTAAAGTCTAAGACAAAACAAAAAGAGCTATCAAATAATAAATTTGAATAAATTTAATTTTTGAAAAATGCTAATAATTAAGAAACTGGATTATTTTTAGTTAATTTTAGACTATTAACAATATTGAATAATAAGATTATTTTTAATATTCAGTCATGAGAACGTTTTCATTTGACAAAAAATATTTATTAGTATTTTTATTAATTATATCAATTGTTTACTTATATAGTTGGGAGTTAGATATTTATTAGGACTCATGAGTAAAAAGAATTAAAAAAAAATGAAAGAAAAGAAGAGTGAGTGGAAGAAGAATAGTAAAAAAGTAAAAAAAATGGATCTACTATATATCCAAATGTCAAAAGGAGAAAGGAGTCTCACACAACTATCGTTGGTTGGGCCTCTACCATTGTAAAATTTTTCATGAAGAACTCCTATGTAAAGTGTAATTTTCAAATTAGGTAGTGGATGCTCTTTGTGGGCTGACCCAACCCTCTTAGAAGAGAGGGCATAAAATTACTTCTCTATGAGAAGTTAGAAAAGTAGTATAGGGTTGTTGGTAGCTGATTAGAGTTATGTAGGTATTGTAAAGTTTAGTTATGCGGAAGTTTATATATTATTTTATGTCGAAATTAGTTATTCATAAATTACTTATACATGTATTCGTTATTTCACCCTTTAGCATATATAAAATAATATATAGATTTTCTCATCAATTATATTGTTGTGATGAAAACCCAAAAATAAAGAACACAAAGTTTAATCGTGGAAAAATCCTTCAAATCGAAGGTAACAACCGCAGGATCGACGAGATCTGAATTGCTTTACCATAACAATAAGAGGGTTACAAATATTCTCCTAAATGGCAACACAACAATTCCAAATACGAAGAAACAATAGCTACACCAACACAAGTAAATAGAAAGAAAACCACTAAAACCCATCTATTTTTCAGGACCTAAAACTGGATCTTGCTAATCTTTGAATCTGATCTCCACCGTTCAAATCCAACACCAAGATGTTAGAAACACTCAGTTAAAATTTCAGCCCGATACAACGATTATTGAATCGGACAACGTGATCTGAAGGTTGCTTGACGGAGGAAAACCTCTCTTGTTGAAAGATCTCTCAAAAACATTTCTTATATCCTAAGTTTTTCAAAGACAATACTAATGAGCAAATGAATAATTCTCTCAAAAGGCTTCTCGTAAGGGTCATAGGGATAGGACTAGTAAAGTAAAGCCTTACCTTAGTCTTGCAAGTCTTTTCATGTGCATGTATGTTTTCTTGTTCTCAGATGCTACATAACTGCTCTTTAACGCATTCCTTAGCTTAATAACTTATCTTAGTCCATCTTTTAGGTTCTTGCGCCTTATCTGCCTCATTGAGGCAATTACCAGTCAACATTAGTTGTAATGTGATCTTTGACTTCTTATCCGGATCTATCTACACTCTCATCTAGTGCAAAGCGCTAACTATCTAAAGGAAGGGTACAAAGTTGATCCTCGCACCGAACTCTAAGCTCTAGTTGATCTTATTTATAGAGTGGTGTTTTTTCTGTATAAAGCTAAAATCATTTTCAAATAGGACTACAATTTCATTCCCTTTCTGAATATGATTGGGAACTTAAAAAGGAGAATTATTCCAATCATTTTCAAATAGGATTAGGTCATGGGCATTTGGCTGGAACATGGCCATAACCCAACAAACTCCCCCTCCAGCCAAGGGGCTAAATTGACCTCAAGTTGAGGAACTCTTGAATAATTCTCATAAAGTGACTTCATCTCATCTTTCATGGCTTCAACCAACTTATCTCTATGAGTATCATGCTTGACTTCGTCATAACCTTTAGGTTCTTCCATGTCAGTCAAAAGGATATTCTCATTAGGAGAATAGCATGTTGAGATTTGCTTCTCCCTAGTAGATCTTCTACAAGAGGTTTCTGGAGCATATGAAGTATTCATCTGAACATGGGTTGGTTGATGATCAACCATAACATTATCAATGGGAGAATCTATATGTTCTACACCCGATGATCATTATCTCCATTATTATCTTGGGTTTCTTCATGTGCAAAAAATGTATCAATAATAGTGATTGGATCAACATTAACTAAGCTCTCATCAGTTTGAGAATCTGGTTTCTCGATCTTGTTAATATCTTCACTAGTTTAATCTCCAAAGAACACAACATCACGACTTCTGATAAGCTTCTTGTCAACTGTATCATAAAAGGTATCCAAACTCATCTTGATCATAACCAATGAAGATGCACTACTTAGTTATAACATTCAATTTCAACCTCTCATATTTTGGAACATGCACACAAGATTTACACCCAAACATTTTCAAGTGATCATAGGAAACACCCTTAGCAAATCAAATTTTGTTTGCAACATCACCATCCAAAGCAACAAAGACAAATTGATAACATAAACAACAATTTTAAGTGCTTCAGCCCAAAAGGAATTTGGGAGTTTAGCCTCTGAAAACACACATCTAACTCTCTCAACTAGAGTGGCATTCACCCTTTCTGTGAAGCCATTCAATTAAGGAGTATTTGGCGGAGTCTTCTAATGACGATTTTTTTGCGATTTGTAGTAATTATCAAAGGAGTCAATATGCTCATTGTCATTGTCAGTCCAAATATATTTTAAGTCTTTTTTCCATTTGTCTTTCGGATAAGGCTTGAAACTCCTTAAACACACCAAGTACTTGATATTTGTATTTTAAAGGATATTCTCAAAGTTTGTGAGAATGATCATCAATGAAAGTTGCAAAGTCAAGTGCAACACCACTTGACTTCACTTTAAAAGGACCACACAAATCAAAGTGTACTAGCTCCAGTAGTTCAGATTTTCTTGAAAGAGGATGATGATAACACTCAAATTACCCTCAAAACAAGTTAAAAGGATAAGCGATTGTTGTTAATAAAATTATCCAACTAAGAGTCGGAGTTGAATCCCACAAGGAATAATTTGTCGGTAATTGAAAAGACAAAGAATAAATAGGTACAAGCTTGAACCTATAAGAATGCACGATTATCAATATCAAGAGTGATTACCCAACTAAGAGTCGAAGTTGAATCCCACGAGGAACAATTTGTCGAAAATTGAAAAGACAAAGAATGAATAGATACAAGCTTGAACCTAGACTTAAGAATATATATGATTATCAATATCAAGAGTGATTTTGGTAACCAAATGATGGCTTTGAGCAAACACAATATCGAGCAAGGGATATATGAGTATTGAGAAATTCGAAATTCAATCAACACTCAATGATCCATTGCAATTCAACCGTGCTAAATCAATCATAGATAGGTTAGATCATCATTAGTCAACACTAATCTATTTTTGGTCTTAAAGTGTTATATCAAGAAATCTCCTTTTGGTCTCAATCGTGTTCAACAACAAAGTAATCCAAGACCTAAATCTAAACCTCTATTTCTAGCAAGTTTAGCATTTAACAAAGTAGACCTAAATTATCTCCTTTCGGTCTCAAATTTAGGACTCAAAGCCAAATATAATTAATAATTCTCCATTTCACGAATTCTCTTTCGAGCAATCCACAAAGATCAGAAGCTAGATTTGAGTGTACACTCTTAAATCAATAATTCAAGCATGAAAATTAGATTAAACTCTTTTCATTAAATTAAACATGGAATCAAGGAATCGCAAAAGCAATAGATTAAGCATATTTTTAATCTCACGATCACCAATACTTGAAGAATTATGACTCAACTCATAGAAAGAATCATATTCCAATAAATTATCACACAAAAATCAATTCGGCACTAGAATAAGAGAAGAATCATCTAACACATTTACAATCCTCCTCGCACAAACATCACGTTGTTGCGGAACCCAAATATATAAAGAGTGATGAAATCACAACTGTTATATCTAAAGACAGATAATAAATAGTAAATGAGACAACAATAAAAAGAACACCGAGAATTTACAAAGTTCGACAAAATTTTCTTTTCTTTTGCATAATCCTCGGACACAACCAACCAATAATTATTTTAATCCAAAAGAATACAAGTGAAATGCTATAAAAGAGGAAGAAAATCAAATGTCTTAGAAGATAAAAAGGTGCGAGAGTGAAGGTGTATTACAAATGAATCAAGAGCTACCTATTTATAAGAATAAATTCCTCCTCCTGAATGACATCACTATATGTCAAAATGTCAAGGTTTTAGGCCTGAGAAAAAGGGAACAAATTGCCGGTCAAGATAAAGATTTTAGGTCTCTGATAAAAGAAGATATGGAATTCAACCACGGACGGACAATTGATAACAACAATTGAAAGCTAACATCTGTTGAATCTTTTTCCAAGTCAAACGAGTAAGTGACGATTTGGAAGATGACTACTTTAAAACACTCTATTTCTGTTTGCCGTGTATAATAAGACTAGTTTTACTTTAAATGAGCCGGACAGATCCATGTAATTTTTACAAGTCAGAGCAACACTATATTTCATGATTTCTATATTCTTTCGAGATTGGTAAGGCTAATTTTTATTTAGGATATCAATGAATAAATCACAATACGTGATGAAAGTCCAGTATTTAATTTTTGCAAGTGTGAAATTCTGGGTGGAGAAGGGTGGTTCGCTGGCCAAGAGGAAGAGGGCTCTCTCTGCGATGCATCTCATCAACAAGTGAGAATCCGCAATCAACAATTTCATGCTCAATTTTAGAAAGGAGTGAATTGCTCTTATTGGACTTAGCAATTGCGGTTAATGACATATTATAAAGAAAAATATCATCACCCTCAAAATTAATGAAGTCATCAACATAAGAATTAAGAGTATAGTTCATTACTTCTAAAATGACCTTAGGTGTTTTAGGAATATTGTCCCATAGAAATGCTCCATTCCATTTGGGCATCCCTCTATGCACACCGGGTGTAAAGTTTCCGCGATTTGTGGGATCATGTAAGCCCGGTGCCATTCTGGGGATCCTCTTCAAACTAGCGTTCAAACTTGCTGACGTGTCTGTCTCTTCAGTCTTCTAACATGACTTTAGGCCACAAATTCCTGCCTTTACCAACAGAAGTTCTGATTGACATGACGTTATGATGGAACTGGTCGGTAATGAATATGTAATGATCCTAGCCGCTCTTGCTGATGATTCTTCGAAGATGGCTTACCTCCGAAGATTTCATTCAGCTCATTCTTTAGTATTATTCTAATGCCACGTGTTTTCATCTTGCGTGGCTATGTGTTCACAGTAATTTACCCCCATACATAGTTATGTATAAATTTTAATTTCGTGTGTTTAGTGCAGTGGTTTGAAGATGATGTGTGAACTTATCAATATCATAAATACTGTGAATAACAATGAGGTTGGACAAGAGAGAGTGAAAATTTCATTAGAATTACTGGCATTGTAGATGACAGCTTCTTCCATTTCAGACTTGACGTAGTCATTCCATCTTCTAGTTCTGGAGGAGAAAACTACACAAGTTCGATGACCATTTGAGGAACTAACTCTATATATGACAGTGATGGCTATTACAGAGACATAAGAGATGTATTTTTAAAGGATCCTCAGACCAGCAATTGCAGTAGAGTGCATTTTTCACAAATTTGAGAATGTTTTACCATCATTTTAATGTATAATTTGCTGTGTAGTGCAAACAATACCCAGAAAATCCACTTTATGGTGGGGGATTTCTAAAGGATAAGTTGCCGGAGTTTCAATTGTTTACAAGGGAAGATGGAATAACAGTCAATTTGCCTATTTTCAAACTACAAGATATCACCCCTGGCACCATTTATTCTTTTTCCAGTTGAGTACATGTTTTCTCTCCAGTTTTATCCCAAATATGATAAAATGATTTATCAGGGAAGAAAGTTAATATTTTTATATTTTTGACAGCTTGGATTAAGATAAAAAATGCAGATTCTGCTGTCATAACAGCAAGTGTGGGTGACAAAGATTCAGACGAATTATGTGTAGGCACTGTAGATGCTAAGGCTGGATGTTGGTCTTTCCTCAAGGGTGGATTTGTAGCGTCTTCACTTAATATATCTTCCATATACTTAAAGGTGTGTGTGTATATTTGTTGCCTTGCTCATAATGTGTTAGTATCTACATGCATATCAAGTATTTCTTTCATCTTGCAGAATTCAGATGAACATGACCTAGAAATTGAGATTGCTAGTGCTTCATTGCAGCCTTTCACTGAGCAGCAATGGTTGTTGAATCAACAAACAAAAATTAATATGGTAAATGTGTTGATTAGTGCTTTCTAATTTCATTTGATTGAAAAAATGAATAGAAGTTTGGTTCAGGCAAGGAAGCGCGCTGTTACTATCCACATCTCAAATAAACAAGGAGTTAGACTTGAAAATGCATCACTAACAGTAGAACAGGTTTCCAAAGATTTCCTCCTTGGATCTGCTATTGCATATACCTTTATTGGTAATACCCCCTATCAGGTTTGTCCATCATACTGCAGTAGCGACATATATAGTCACACAGTTTAATTTTTTATTTATTTTCTTTCCAGAAAGTGAGGTTTGTTCCTTTTTCAGGACTGGTTTCTCGAGCGATTCAATGCTGCAGTTTTTGAAGATGAAATCAAGTGGTATACGACAGAGCCCAAACAGGGGCAACTTAACTATACTTTAGCAGATGAGTTGCTAGAATTTGTTAGGAGAAACCAGATCACAGTTAGAGGTCACAATATTTTCTGGGAGGACCCTAAATATACACCAGTCTGGGTTCAAAATCTTACAGATTCTGAGCTGAAATCAGCTGTAAACTCCAGGATTCAGAGTCTTATGTCCAAATACAAAGATGAATTTGTTCACTGGGATGTTAACAATGAACTACTTCACTTTAATTTCTACGAGCAAAGGCTGGGACCAAATGCCACACATGAATTTTACAGGACAGTACACCAACAAGACCCTTTGGCAACTTTGTTCCTCAATGAATTCAATGTGGTGGAAACTTGTGATTCTACATCCACGGTTG